>APFE031207561.1:7005-47714 GCA_000404065.3 Pinus taeda | reverse complement strand
AAAATTTCATTTAAATTTATTTTTATTAGTTAGTAATGATGGTAATAATTTATAATTTAATTATAAATTTAATGATTGAATTTGGGTTTCATATTTTTTAAGGTGAAATTAAAATGAAATTACTAGTAATATAATATAATATAAAATAAATAAATAAATAAATAATAGACTTTATTACCGTAGGAACACACTCGAACCGTCATCTATGGTTAATTTTCGGGATCCTGAGATTTCGAGATCATACGAAGAGTCTCGAAGAGTTGGTGTGTTCGACTTATGTCTTTATAAATAAGCGAGCTTACGACGCTCTGAAAGAAGACGCTAGCTTTTCACTTGGTGCTACATATACAAACATTCAGAGGATCCATGGCTTCCGAGGGCGATCAGAAAAGGGAGAAGCCCAGACTGTTTGGGGTGGATCTAACCCTGCACTACACTAATTTCAGCCTTCACGAACTCCCATCAACATCATATTTAGCAGGCGAAACCCGTGCAAACAGGCAAGGTGATGAGGAGGTACCAAAGCTAGCGGCTTCTGCTTCCAAGAGCACAAGCACAGCCCAGGGCCCTAAAGCCCGCGTCTTTCGATGCTGCTATTGCTCGAAAAAGTTCTACAATTCTAAGGCACTGGGAGGCCATCAGAAGGCCCATAGAAATGAGCTAACTGCAAGCAAATTGAATAGCCCGCCAACAGACAGCTTTCAGTATCCTCCTGTTGTAGCGCACCAGCAGATTTTCCACCGCAGACTTTCTCACAAGTTTGAGCTGCAGAGAGTGGACCTATCAAATTATCGGCCTCACTTCGAGCAGTCGCCGCCCAACCTTCACGAAGAATTTTCGTCAAGTTCTCTATCTACTGTAAAAAGGGCCGGAAATGACATCGAATTGCCGTCCAGCTCAGTATCGTCTCTGAAAGGCTCCTTTCCTTCTGTGAAACGGCCCAGAAACGAAGATCCTCGGCAGCATAATACAACTGAAAATACAGAACATGCTGAGCTTGAGCTTGAGCTTGACTTGTCTTTGCATCTGTGAATCCTTCGAGATTCAAAAAATTACCATTTGAGCTTCCATTCCATTACCCAGAATCGCCATGAACCCTGTACAGTGCGGTTGAACGTATTCAAATCAATATTCATTGTGCGTAATTTCGAAAATTGTCTCTCTATATTGGATTTGTTTTAAACAATTCCAAAATTGAAATAATATAAATGTCAACTTTTAAATTGAATTTTCTTTAAGCAATCCTAGCTGGTTAATATGATATTGGTTATTTTAGAAATATTTTTGATGTGCTATATGTTAATCTTTATAAATATAAGTATTATAAATTTACTTTTGTTTTTACTTTGAAAACTTCAAACATTTATAAATTTTGCATCTCTTTAGGTGCTTAATAAATCAAGTGTTAAGATCATACAATAGCATAAATTTATATCAATGATTTTAATGTAATAAGGGTTTTACATTTTAATTTGCATCTTAATTATTTTTTATCTCTTTAGGTGCTCAATAAATCAATTGTTAAGATCATACAATAGCATAGATTTATATCAATGATTTTAATGTAATAAGGGTTTTACATTTTAACTAGTTTGAATAGGAAATTACCTTTAATTTAAACATGAACTTTTAATTTATTTAAAAACTAAATGAAAAAAATAAATATAAATGAAATTCTTTTAGTATTAAATATGTTTAAAAACATTTTTTAACAAAAAATAGTAGAATTTATATCAAAATTTCCACACGATGCAACAATTACTCAAGAAATGAGTTATAATGTATTCCTATTCTTCTAAGCCCCTTTGACAAGATGTCATTAATGACTCATTTAGAAAGAAAAACTAAGAAACTAAGCTCCTCCAAATAAGAGCAAGGAGGATGAAGCTCCAAAAGCAAGCATTTCATTTTTTTTGCCAAGTGTAACACATGACCATACTTTAACAAATTGGACAGAGGAGCATACTTTAACAAATTGCTCGCACAAAAAGAATGCAAAACCAAAACATTACATAAATTACTAGAAGAACGCCAATCTCTTGCCCCCAATATTCAAGACCAATGTTCTTTCTTCTATGACATTTCTTGCTTCTTATTGTCCGGGGAGGAATGCTTCTTTTTATGCACATCTAAATAGGATGGGGGAGAAGAGGAGGACTTCTTCCTAGCCACCTTATTAGTTTCGTCATCTTTTAATGTAGGAGAGACCTTTGGGAGAATCTTCTCTATTGCAAGAGTTTTCCTTGGAGGGTCATGATGTGTTTGTTCATCATTGGAATCAATAGGAGCCTTTGGAATTAAATTTGGTTGATCCCCTTGGGCTTCAATATTCTCACCTTCTTCCTCTAAGATATTCAATACTTCGAAGCTATTTATGCAAATTAGTATATGCCTAGATTCAACCTTACATGTCCGTTTTTTTTTTACTTATGTGCTTCTTATGTTTCCTTTCAATGGGAATGAATCCTCATGTACATTCTCCTTGCAAATTAGTGAGAGGAGGCTTTGCAGAGCTTTGAGTCATTGAAGCTTTTACATGTCTTTTTGCAAAGTGTCCATATGCATGGCATAGATTGTGTTATCCATGATAACTCCTAGAAATAATTTTTAGTTAGATTACTCATCATACATAGGGTTTTTATATTTAGGTTCATCTGAAACCTCTCATAGGGTACATTTAGTGTTTGATAGGGTCATCAAAAAAATAAGAGCTCATAATTCCATTGATTTGAGGTTATCCTTTCATAATAGACTTGTATGACAATTTTACAATTTTTCGCAGCAAACCCAAAACTCTCTACTAAAGTCCCTCACATCTCGGTAGGGAAACAATCCATCCTTACAGTTGTCTCGCTATGTAATCATTTCATTTTAAATTATTGTTAGTGAAGTCAAAGTTGTACTAAGTCATTATACATCTTTATTCTAGTGTCCTCCACACTTTTTCATTTACCCTTGCCTCTCCTTTTCGAGTTTGTCATCTCATGCTATGAAAAAGTTCACAAGTGATGTCATTGAATAGGATTTGCGTTGTCAAAACAAGTTTAGCCGTGGTCTAAGTGACGTCTAGGTGTTCATAAATTGGTTTGCATGTGAAGAGAAAGAAGCTCACAAGTAGCTACTCACTTATTGATAACCATGGCAACGAGAAAAAAATATAAAGGAGGTGTTGTAGTAAGTTATGAGCCCACATATATGAAACTACTTAAAGAAGATCGGGAACGTGGGACGTGTACAATTTTACCAAAAATTGTGGGGTTTTCATGTGCAAATCACTAAAGACTTCACCATCTATTTCATAGGGATCGGCATGAAGGTTTGCATCTTAAGTTTCAATGTCTCTTGAGACACCATTACTCATGGTACTAAAATCCCAAGGTCAGGGAAAACATGGTTTAAATTCTAGAAGTTCCAGCTAAGGAATTATGATGAATTCTTGAGGGAAGAACATTGAGGGATTAATATGAGAGCATGCAATCTTCTTTAAGGAGGATGATTTCAAGTTTTTGATAGTTATTCAAAAGTATTTTAGATGTGAAGGAACATTCCATATGGTCTACCAATACCACTTGACGTTGTTGCTCCACTTCACAGGTAAACAACCCTTAGATATCCCTTTCTATCTCTTAAAAAGTCTAGGAAAAAAGGCTGGCAAGGTTCAAGCTAAACGAGATACAAGTAGTACCTATGTTTTTCATGAGTCTTATCAAAGTACTAGAGGTTGAAGAGTTAAATATATTGAAGAGAGATTGGCTAACCCTTTTAGTCTTGAGTGGGTATGAGTTAGAGGTTGCTACCCCCTTTAGGGTAACTCCTAAATCTAAATCCACTACCCCTAGTAAAGAGAAGAAATCTATAGCAGAGAAGAAACTAGTGGTAGAGCAACCTGTAATTGAAGCTTTCACAAGTACTAAAAGGAGGATGACTAGAGGACAGAGTAGCTTATAGAGTACAAAGAAGGGCAACCTAACTGACATTCTAGAAGCTATAGACTTCGAAGAAAGTCTAGTTGAACAAACTTAAGTGACCCAAATTGAAACCAAGAAGAAAAGCAACAAAGCTAAGAAATTAAAATTTACTCAAGAAGAAAATGGTTTCATTTTTAGGCCAAGGAAACGTGTCACAAGATCAATGTAGCAAGTTGAGGGGATACCTGAAGCACCATTGGACAAAATAGAACCATTAAAGAAACCATCAAAGAAAAATAAAGGGAATGAGATGTTCATGAAAAAAGTGAAATAGAGGTCCTACAAGAATAGTTAAGGGAGGATAGAGAAGAAGTTATCAATACAATCCTTGAGTTTTATGAATACCAAAATGAAGTGTTAAAAGAGATATATTTTATGATGAAATTATAGACAAATATAAAAACATGATAGGGAGCCTCCCTTTGCACATAATTTTGGAGGATATGTATAAAAGGAATAGTTGGTTACATGAAAATAGAAAAAGCTTACGAGGACAAGTCACACTACTAGAAAATCAAATTGAAATGATCGAGGCTTAATTCAGACAGAGAAACCTAAAGATTATAATTGTTACTCCATGATATGGTAAAGTTTTTGATTTTGTCTTCACTATACCTAAATCAGTCAACTCAGTCATATATATATTCATAATGATATTAGCATTCATAAGGAGGCATTAAGAATCATGAAAACTATAAAAACTCACAACTTTGGAACTTTGGTAGCAACTCCCCATAATGAAGCTGAGAATTTGCTATTAAATTGTTCTAGCTTTCCATGGAGGTTAAGGCTAGTCTAAGATTGAGCAAAGATAGTTGTAAAGTCCTATGTTTAGTTTATAAACACAAAAATTACCTTAGAACTTGAAGAGAGAGAAAATAGGTAGCATAAGGGTATTTTTTGAAGTTGCTACCAAAGTTTTCTATAAAACTATTGAAAATTTTGTTTTTTGCTACAAAATCATAAAAACTCTATTTTTTCTATCTTTTTAAAGATTTTGAAAATCAAACATCGAAGCTGTAGATGGATTACAGATCATCAAGTGTGTCCACTTCATCATGTTGAAATCATATTTTTCAGCATGCCAAGTGAGCAAATAGTCAAATGACCATCATCGCCAGCTCATTAAGGCAATCAACAAAAAAGAAATTTAATTGATATCTATGGACAAGTCAAAGGTGTAATGACAGCCCCACAAATCTAACATGCAGTTGGGCTCGATTATGTTCATCAACAAAAGGTGGTTATATTTTCAAATCTAGTAGAGCCCGAGTTGAATTCTAACTATATAAAAACATAAAATCCCTATGAAGGCTCTGTTAGTTAGAAAAAAATTAGGAATAGGTCTCTCAAATAGTGGATCACATTTCGTTTAGGTGGCAAGGCAATGTAAAGAGAACTTTTCTCTATAAATAAGTAGCTTTGAGAACGGTTGATCGATAATGTGAAGAACTGACCTTATGTAAACTTTTGATCCTTTTCAATAGAAAATTTGCAGCAACTCTTTTCCTTTAACTAAGATTCATGCCATGGCCTTCATGTGTTTTCATCTTGTTGTTTCCAATTTTACATAGTATCTTGATTACTTGGAAATCTTGTCAAATTGCTCCAATTTCCTTCATTTACTATGTATGACTGGGGATGTTAATTTGATATCAGTTCCAAAGCTATAGATACCTTAGCTTCCATGAAACACTGTTGTTGGCCATAATTTGTTCTAATTTGACTCCATTCCTAATGGTGGCAGTCATCACATTTTTCTTCACCTACAAAACCACAAAAAGATATCACAATTTGTCATATGTTGTTTGAACTATTTCAAGTAAATTTGATAAGTGTTTTTCAAGGGAGCCCTCTTAGATTGGAAGGGATAATTTCCAGTCCAAGTGGTATGAAATAGTTACACTAGGTTAAAGGTTGAGACAACCCAATTCTTTCTAGCTGGGTGATAAAATATTTCATTTAAAAGGAACATATTTGTACTCCATGACTTCGAGATGAGACCTACCATACAAATTTAGTTAAGTTTTCAAGGGATGCATTTTGAAAAAAACCATTCCCAAACATATTCAGTGACATGAATAATTTTTTCCATGATCCAAATCATAGGATATAAATCTCCCCATTTTACCTCCAATTTCCCTGAAAATGCCTTCACCTCAAAAAAGGAGAGGGATAAACAGAAATGAGATCTACATAAGTGTGGATGGTATTCCCATCATAGTATTAAATTCTAGAGACGAATGAGTGAGAAACAAGCCCTTTGTACCCATGAACTAGGGATCTGAATCGCTCAATATCTTCTTAATTTTCAAGGAGAAATACATAATACCCATTTCCAACATAGAAAATGCTTTGTGATTCATGATTTTCCCCATTGTCAGGGACCCAATCTTCGAAATATCCAAAACTTAGCCATAAACCCATGAACCTTCCCATTAACCCTTTTTCCTTCCACACCACCATCGTTTCTTCTAATTAGGACATAATCCCCAGATTGAAAGAAGGGTATTATTTCTCCTTCTTCAAAAATTTAATTGGGGCTCACATTGTGGATGAGCATTTCTAATAAAGGCACCCATAAATGATCACATATAACATGGATTAGTAGGTCTATCTTCAAAGTGTAGAGAATGTAACTAAACAATTCCTTAGGTCTCACACTACCTACAAATAGAGAATTAAAGCATTAATACCTCACAACACCTCGAAACAAGATTCTAACAACGACAAGTGTTTCACTACAAAATACAGAGAGAAAAACTAGTAAATCCAATGGGTCTCATACAACGAAAAACAATGAATAAAACATGCGAAAATGAGTGTCCTATGATAACTAAGTATCCTACACTAGCTTGCCACACATGCAAACAAAATTTCAATTGTCTCTAGGGAAACAGTTGTTGTCGAGGGATGGACACATAGCACATATGCTCCATTTTAGATGATCATTTCCTTTAAATTAGATATTACTTGATTAAATATAATAATATTTCCCAAGAACTCTAGTGATCATGTAAATGCTTACTTTATGCATACTAATAGCTTAGCGAAATAATATGGAAAGAGTGTTATTAATATTATTTATAATTTCAAAGAAAAAAGGTAAAAAACATATAATTTTCATTTTATTTTTATTTTTATAAATATCTATTCTAAATTGAACTCATTTTATATAGGAGGAAACTTGTATTTAAGCATTAGATTATTTTAAGCAAACCTTGTATTTAGAGAATACAAATATATTGTGATAGGAAGGCTAACTCATTAAGAGAGGAGATTTTTCCAACTCCACGTTATTTACATCATCACCATTTCTCTTGTTGTAAAATTAAAATGGAAGACCTTTAATGTTGGACACAATTATTAATGTTATAGTAATATATGATATTGGATAAATTATTGCACTGTCAAAGGATTATATTTTTCTAAATAAAGACAAAGGCTTGCAAGAAGACTCAAGGAAATCATGTAAAAGATATTATCTTATTATAATGGAGTCAATTTTTTAGTAAATTACAAAAAAATTGATAGCTTGAGTAACAAACAAAAATAAACAAAATCTAAAAATGAAAAAAGAATAGAAACCTGGACATTAACCTCCGTGACAAGTTGGATGTTAGATTCATACACGGACCAAAAAATAAATTCGTTTCTTGGAAAAAAATTATTTATTTTTCCATTTGTCCTTGGGCCCTTAAAAATCCATCTACTATGGAATCATTATGCCTTAGTGTCATTTCGTGCCCAATTGTGGCCCTACCTACCCCAGGAGAAAAGTAAAATAACCCCCTGGTCTCGGTGGGGGCCAACTCTAGCAAGCAACCCATGGCAGGTCACGGAGTCGATTCTCAGAATCAACCCCTAGATGTGCTAGGGAGGTGATTCCTGGAATATCCCCCCTAACATTCTAAGGAATATTTTTAGATCGCCCCCTTGGTCTGATTGTGAGAATCAAGCCCTTGTTTTGCCATAGGGTCCATTTTGCATTTTGTCGAGGGCTGGCAGGTCCATGACTTGGTGCACGAACCCACATACAATGCATGTGGGTGACCACGCTCAACCATTGGTGTCCCCACCCATGACACAATAGTGTTCTACACGATTTCGTGTTGTGGGCAAGTAGGTCCATGGTCAAGCACACCCAGCCATGGGTGTTTCTACCTGTGACATGAAAACATGTTGCACATTGTTGTACAATGCATGCTTGTGCCCGCTCACAGCCAGGCATTCCCAGCACGTTGTCCTACCGCTGTCGGGCATATTGTCATCCTATAGGCAAGCATATCCACGACCGGTCGCACCCACCCATAGGTACCTCCTATGGGAGGGTGCACCAGCCTGGGTCAAAACGACCCCTTGGTAGGCCATGGGGCCACTCGACCCTCAGAAGGCATGCCCACAATAGGGAAGCTCAAGACTAGGCCCACCAGACCCACTGCTGACATAGTTCCCTCCTACCTACCAATAGGCTATCAGGTAAGCATCGCTCATGTTAGTTTTTACTTTGTAAAAGGAAACTAAATTTCGTTAATAAAAAGTTATTTTTTTTTTACTAGAATGTGTTTTTTGTGTGTGGTATTTTGCATGAAAATAACAACCCAACTGACACATAACTAATCTTAAGCCTATGACAGTTGAGGACCCGCACTTAGAAAAAGGGAAACTAACCTTTCAAATGTGATAATCTGTCATTGAATGTGTTTTCGATAACAAGGTAGGTGCTTTAGAAAATCCCTCCAAGTCTTTTAACAAAACCTTGAAAAGGCTTGACATGATGTGAGGAATAGTGATAATGAAATTTACGATACAGCATAAATTATGGAATTGTTTTTCCACATGGTGAATGTGGTATTATTTTTTTTTTAGAGAAACTTAACATATAAATCGTGTTATGGTGATAAAGTAATTTATTTTAAATGTGTGATAGAAGATATAATAAAAATAAAAATAAAAATCAATTTTCTAGTAAATGTTATATAGTTTAAGTAAAATATTAATTTAGATAAAAGATTTAGTTTAAAATTTTAGTTTAATTTTAGTTAAATTTTAATTCATGAGAAAATTTTAGTTAAATTTTCAATGAATTGTAGGAAGAAAATTTTGGAGGGAAATACATGAAACAAAATTTTCGGAGGGAAAATTTTCAGCAAACTTTATTTGAGGGAATCTTTGGAGGGAAATTTCCATTCTTTAAGTTATATATTATCATTAGGATAGAGTGCATTTGTATCATTCAACCTCTTCTATTTCAAATCCATGCATTCTTCCGATAGTGAAGTTTCGCTTTGTGAAGCATCAACATCTTCATCGTGTAACAACTCTATTCATATTGATGAATACAACAAAAATTATTTCACTACTAATAGAGAGTCAAATATTCCGCTTAGTCATAATCCTAAGGACTATGGGAGTATCACTGATGAAGGATGGGATGAGGAATTTCAAATAAATAAAGAGTCACAGTTTCGAGCTAGTCGTAATCCTATGGACTATGAGAGTAGGAGTGGTGAAGAGCTTGGTGAATAATTTCAATAAATAGACACTCAGAGTTTCCACGTAGTTCTAATCCTATGGACTATGAGATTAGAAGTGACAAAATAAGAATTTTGATTTCCATATGATGTTAAATGATGTTATGAGTAATTTTTATGTTTGTTGGATTATATATTTTAATTATGATGAGATTTATTGTTTAGAATATACACAATACAAAAACAACTTATAGATATAATTTATTTTTCATTCAATCTAGAAGTATTGAAATTCTGATCCATTTAGTCATGTAATTTGTTCATAACATTCCAATTTTTTTTATATTTCATTTTATGGTTGAAAACAATTAGAATTTTAGCGATCTTTAGTGTCACATTATTATATGTTTAACAACATGGATGAAAACCGATGAAATTTTAATGTGTTTCAGATCCCATTATTTTATCTTTATCGTCATTACTAAAAAATGTTGAAATTATAAATGGGAAAGAAGAATTTTATTCTACCAAAAACATTACTTTGTTTATTTCATTTATTTTGCACAAAAAAATTGGTTTTACTAGTATTTTTTAAATATGCTGAAAATCAACCCTAAAAAAAACATTATTCTAGAATATACACTTTTGTTTTTTGGATTGTTTTCAATATATTTTGGGGTTTTGGGCTATAGGTCCCATTTTGAGTTTATAGTTTCATTTCAAAGTTTACGTTGTTTTTGGACAATATAAAATTTCCTACATGAATAACGAATAAGATAGACTCTCAGACTAGGCATAGGATTCATTTTTTCAATACGATATTTGAATAATTGTTTGAGAGTTTTATAAGTTCTAAATAGGTTTTTGATGTTATTCCTAGATAATAATTTTCAAATATAATCTATAATAGGTTTTATATATGGAAGGGGTAGGAAAGCTCTTAGAGGGGAAGCAGGTGTTTAGCAGGGTGTGAATGAGCATTGTTAAAATATGTAACTAGCTTCAGTCTTCATAATGACATATGTAATCATGATTTTATGTAATTGATGTAAAGAAAATAAGATATTTTGTTATTCTTGAGTCATGGGTTTCATTCTCAAGGAATGTTATTTTCTAGGTCAAGATCCCATTGTGATCTCTTAGGATTGGTCATTGCCTCATAAAGTCAATTGATTCATTTCCATGTATTAAATACCCATTTGGGCATGTTGCATATTGCATTGGATATTTTTTTTGAGTCAAATAGTTTCAAATGAATCTCCAAGGCCAAGTTGGAATGCAAGCTACAAGTCAACCTCAGGACAACAACGAGTGAGCTCAAAAGGTGGTGTGATGGAGATTTTGAAACGAGAGTTGGGCCTCATTTGTTATGGCATCGATTACACTCAAAAAACATAAATAATAACTCTGAAATTAGCAAATAAAAGAGGAGGATAAGGTAGGAAGAAAAGGAATATGGTTAGGACTATGTTTTTGGGAAATAATATTTATATGTTCAAACTGTGGTTAGGGTATCATCTATCATCAAGAAGAAATTCGATCAAGAAAAAAAAAAAAAAAGGAAGCTGGAATAATTATCTGAGAAGAAGAGAAAGATAAAAATGTTTTTTTACTATTCTTCTGGCTCAACCTGTTGATATGTATGAAAATGACAAAATGTCATCTACTATAACAAAATCATGAAGTTAGAGTTACAATCAATAGCTAAATTTGTGGGTAAAAGGAAGTCTCCTTTTCAACTTGAGTTTCCAAGGATGAAAGGTGAAGACAATCAAATAAGATGGAGGAGGAAGTTGACAATGCTTTTCTATCATGTATTATCCTAGGGTTTCTCAAGAGATCAAAAGTTGCAAGAAAGAAGAAGTTGGAAGTTACAATCAAGGTTCAGGTCCGAACAAATGATGCAAGGGAGATGCTTGAGTTGACTTTGTTATAAGTTAAGCCCTACAAGAATAATTGTGACTTGGTCTTGTAGGGGTCATTTGGTCAAGGGTCTAGTTCTTGGAATTTTTCAACTAAACATTCTATAAGAAGAATATTTCTCATCGGCTTTCCTCTCAAATTGGAGACTTAATGGCCCTAGATGATCACTTACATATTATGTCCTTTACAATATTTCTCTTTATGGTTTGATAGTTTTCTGATGAATAACAAAACTAATAATAAACAAGTGAAATAAGAAGTTAATCAATGAAGTAAAAATACATCACAAGAAGTTATCAAAGAAGAGAAATCACCTACACTTGTTTCCCCTATATTTCTCAACATGGTATCAGAGCTAAGGCATCAAATAAAGTAAAACCAACTTGAAGAGAAGCATTAAAAAAAGGGTATCAAACAAAAATCAAGTCATGAAAAGGAACATTGAATCTTTAAGAATACCTACGGACCAAGTTCAAGATGAAATCACAGGCACAAAATTCTCAAGGTACGATCTCAAAATAGCATGAAAATTACAATGAACTTCATTTCTCCCTCAAGAAATAGAAAATAACAAAACATTCTTGCTATAATATTTACCGTTCACCAAGCAAGTAGAAATCCAAACTCTCGGCATAGTGAAGTGATTTATGAGGGATATTAAATCATTGTTTCAAGAAGTTGAAAGCATAACTCAAATATTCAAAAAACATTATGTCCCTTAGTAACAAGATCAAACAGATAAGCCTTGAAAGAAAGGATTGTTTACATTTTCTAAAGGGCTATCCTACTGAAGAAAATTTAGGGTCAAGTATCTCGGCATATTTATAATCTGTAATTAACAAAGGTAGTCAAGGTATATCATATTCCTATCTCTGATTCAAAGACCGAAATTTTTGAAAATTCAAACCTCTATGTGGCATTGAGAGTGAAAATCCCAATCAGTAAAATGTATTTATCAATTAAGAAGGCTAAAATTCCAATCAGATTGCCCTGATAATCATCTATACACTTTGGTAAATGATGGGACCGAGAATCTACAGGCATAAGCATCTCTACTTTGAAATTTTGTGACAAAGAAGTTCCATAGAAGTCATAGTATACCTTGAAGGAACACATTGTGCAGAAGCAAGTCGCATTAGAAGAATAGAAATATATCTAAAGACTCATTAAAAAAAGATGATGAAAATGGAAAATAATCAATGACATGTACAATATCATTGTGAAGAACCCGGGAAAACAAAATACTAAGCACTACAGGTAGGTATCCATGAGGTATGTATTATACTTTTTATTTTCAAGGGTCCATCATAAGATGTTGTAGGGTTGAAGTTATGGGTTTTTATTTTAGGAAAACCCTATTATTTAGAAACCGTAGTCTTAAGGTACTTGTTCACTATGATATGTAGGGTTTGTTAGATTTTCTAGGGCATGGTATAAACTTTGGAACAACATTAAGAGAAAAGGGTATTCTCTACGGTTTGAACTTAAGAAACCCTAAAATGACCTCTTGATTGCTTAAAACCCTAGAAAAATAACTCGACAACATGTTTTTGTATCATATTTTACTTGGCATTCTTGTTAATTAGTATTACACGTGCAAGAATTAAAATATGGATGGGTTGATCCTTTGAAAGGCGTGATGAAAGAAGGGAACTATATGGACCCTTAGAGACTATTCACGATATAGATGGACAACAAGAAAAATAAAAGATGAAAGACCTCTGCCATGATTGAAGAATACTAGAATGCATCTTATTAAGAATTCATCATGGTAAGAAAGAGCTCATGTCATAGTTGAAGTAAAAGTATATATATTTGTAGCAGTTATCATAGGAAAATGTAGCTCTTGGTAACCTCATTATTAGCAAGTCATGTAGTATAGATCTGATCATACATTATTAGAAAGGAGCATTTATAGGGTAAGTATGTTCAAGATCCTTCATAGGAATCTTCATTAGAAGGTTCCTCTCTTTGAAGAAGCAAGTGTCTCACTAAGAATACCACCTTGAATGGGATTCAGTATTTGGATGAACGATGGTATGATTATAAGGGAATGTAGCATCTCAAAGATGATTGAAGCACTCTCAATCAAGGACAAGAAGCCATTGAAGGAATTAAAGATTATCTAAAGAATAAAAGAGGTATGTATGCATATGTTCAATGAGTCAAGTCAGTTCATTATATAATTGATACTAAGAATCCATACTCTACCTCGTCGGCATGAACAAGGGAAAATAATCTCTTTCATTAAAAGAATGCACGAAGGTATGGATCACATAGTAACTAGATGAAATCAACTTAGTATGTCCTCATAGGTAATATGAGGTGGTTAAAAAATTCAAGGAAATATGATTGGGATTTCCTTGAAAGTAATACTTGATTAAAGAGAAAGGAATATATCATGAATAATGAAACTATGGAGAAGGAAATAACCATCCACAAACTAAGATGATTTAAATATGATATCTCCATGGGAAATATATGAATATCCTAATGATGTCTGAAAAAGAAGGAGACATTGGACATTGTATATATTTTTTTGATAAGTGTTAATATGTATGCACGATGTTGATGCGAACAAAGAGAGTTCATAATGAAAGACCATTAAAAATGTAATTTTTATTTAATGTTCATTTCCTATTTTTGAACAATATTTGGATAGACTTATGCAGGCCTACAAGGGGAAGGATAGTAGAAGTCATTTACAACTCATATTCATGTGGTAGGATGACAGACCTTGAAGGAAATCGAGACATGAAGTAGGTAGAAAGAAATGAAGGCCAAATATGGACTAATGAATCACTTTTTGATGAAATAAGGATTAAATGACTAACATAATTCATGGATGGAAGTAATGGATGGTATGTTCCCTATGAAGAAGTCCGAAAAGGATGTAGGCTCCATAACAACGATGAAGTTCATGATATTGAAAGAGGGAGTCCTATAAGAAGCTTCTTGTCCCATGATCTGCTCCTAGAGAGTTGTTGGAAGCAATTCCCTAGTCAAGAGGGGACTTGGGAAATTCCTTTGTTAAGAGGGAGCTTGGATACATTCATTTTATAGGAATGGGTATAATTTCTTCATTAGAATGGGAATATCCTCCCTGATTGAGAGGGAGAGATAGACACATCATTCTTAGCCCCCTCATACCCCCCCACATGTAGTGGTGTATGATCTTCTTAGGGTATACATTCGGCTGAAGCCTTTGAATACAAAAGATAATCAAGCTCCACACCCAACAATCTCCCACTTGGAGACTGATTATAGCAACTCCAGCATTGCTTCATTTGTTGGACAATGACTCCACTTTGGACCTAGTTGTTTCTCATATTCTTCATCATACTTGAAGACCAATTGAAACTGAGCAGATTCTAAGTTTCTCCCTGGTTACATCTTTTGTTAGCATATCTGTAGGATTTTGGCCTTTTGTATCTTTTCTACCTTCAATTGTCCATCTTCCAATGCTGACCATATGAAATGGTACTTGAGCTGTATATGTTTAGTCTTGGAATGAAATGCAGAGTTCTTTGCAAGATGTATGGCACTCTGGTTGTCACTGCATAACCTGCCCAACTCCAGCTTTTTACCCAATTCATCCAGAAACCTTTATAACCAAATCATTTCTTTACTAGCCTCTGTAGTAGCAACACACTCTGCTTCTCTTGTTGAAAGTGCAACAAAACTTTGGATTTTTGAAACCCAACTGACATTTTTTCCACCTACAGTAAATACATATCCTATAGTGCTCCTCATGTTATCTCTATCACCTACCATATCTGCATCAACATGTTCCTATAGAGCAATGTTTGAACCACCAAAGCATAATTCTTTATTTTTGGTACCTCTAAAATACCTAAGAATCCACTTCACCATCATCCAATGTTCTTTTCCTAGATTGTTCATGTAGCTACTTACAACTCCCACTGCATGTGAAATATTAGGCCTTGTGTAGACCATTGCATACATTAAGCTTCCAATTGATGATGCATATGGAACTTTAGACATATAAGCCATTTCTTCCTCAGTCTTGGGACATGCCTCCTTACATAATTTGAAATGGCTAGCCAAATGTATAACAACTGGTTTTGCATTCTGCATATTAAACCTTTTCAACACCTTTTCGATGTACTCACTTTGAGATAATGTTAATTTGTGATTCTTCGTGTCTCTAGCTATTCTCATACCAAGCATTTGTTTTATAGCACCCAAATCCTTCATTGCAAATGATTTTTCCAATTTCCTTTTGAGAACATTTATTTCCTATAGGTTAGAACCTGCAACAAGCATGTCATCTACATACAATAACAATATAATACAACTACCATCATTTTTCCTTTTGAGATAAGCACAATGATTAGAGTGACACCTAGTATAACCTTGTTCATACATAAACCTATCAAATTTTAGATATCGCTACCTTGGAGCCTATTTTAAGCCATACAAGCTGTTCTTCAACGTGCACACTAGTTTCTCCTTCCCTTTTACCTCATATCCTTGTGGTTTCTGCATATATATATCTTCCTCCAAATCCCCATGGAGAAAGGTTGTCTTTATATCTAACTGCTCAATATGCAAATCTTTAGCTACTACTAGACTTAGAATAATTCTGATTGAAGTCATTTTCACAATAGGAGAAAATATCTCATCAAAGTCTATACCCTTTTTTTGTGCAAACCCTTTCACCACAAGTCTAGGTTTATATCTTTTTCTACCTCCATATTCTTCCTTCAACTTGTAAGCCCATTTATTATAAAATGATGTTTTACCTGCAGGAAACCTGAATAAGTCCCAAGTCTACCTCCCACTTCTTCCTGGTTTATACCTGCACTGCTTCTTCATAACATTCTGGTTCACCAGAATTAGTCAACAATACTTGATATAATAAAGGAGGGTGTCATTCATGAGGTCTACTTATCCTAGTAGATCTTCTAACACCAGTTTCATGTGTTTGAATTGCTTGTTTCTATTGTGGTTGTTGCTCTAGTTGTTGATCATTATGATTTTCAGGCACCATCATTTTTCCTGTGCTATCATCAAGCACTATGTATTCTCTATTTTCTTTTTCTTGTTTCTTTTCCTACATCTGATCCTTATACAAAACGTTTTCATTGAATATGACATATCCGCTCCTAATGATTTTGTGTTTTTCATAATCATAAAAGCGATAACCAAAATCATTAACACCATATCCAATAAAGGTACATTTCTTTGATTTTTCCTCAAGATTTGTTCTATTTTCTTTGTTAATGTGGACAAAGGCTTCACAACCAAAATTCTTTAAAAATGATTGGTTTACCTTTTTACCTGTCCATGCCTCCTCTGGAATACCACCATCAAAGGAGATTGAATGCCCTTTGTTTATTAGATAAACAACAATGTCTACAACATTTGCCCAAAATTGTAAAGGCAATCATACATGCAATCTCATGCACCTTGTATGCTCCATGATTGTCTTGTTCGTCATTTTTGAAATACCATTTTCTTGGGCTATTCTTGGAATTGTCTTCTCTCTGTGAATTCCATTCTCTGAACAGTACCTATCAAACTCTTTGCTGCAATATTCATCTCCATTATCTGATCTGAGACACTTCAACCTTTTCAATGTCTCATTTTCAAGGAAAGCTTTCCACTTCTTGAAAGTATCAAATACATCAAATTTATTTCGAATACAATAAATCTAGGTTTTTCTAGTTGCATCATCAATGAAAGTAACATAATAATGACAGCCAGCAAGGGATGGTACCTGAGCAAGTCCCCATACATCCATATGCACAAGCTCTAATTTTTTTCTCTTATTTTTTTTCCCAACTCTAAGGAATCTGACTCTCTTATATTTTCCATAAACAAAATTTTATAGAATTTTAAATCAACATGCTTCAAACATAGCGACAAGTTTCTTGAGTGAAGAATCCACATCCCCTTCTCACTCATGTGCCCGAGCCTATGATGCCACAATACCATATCTTCTCCTGTAGAGGTTAAAGCATTAACAGAATTAGAAATACCATTGCATAAATACAATGTACCAACCTTTCCTCCTTTTTCTATTACCAAGGATCCTTTAGCGACCTTCCAGGTTTTATCTGTGAAGGTACTTATGCAACCTTCACCTCCCAACTACCCTATTGACATAATATTTTTCTTCAGGTCTGGAACATTCCTTACCTCCTTCAATAGCCATTGATTTCCATTCTATTGTTTTATGAAAACTGTACACATTCCAACAATTTTACAGGGTTTATCATCACCTAATCGAACGTGTCCAAAATCTCCTTGAACATAATCATGAAAATGTTTCTTATCAGGTGTGGCATGGAATGAGGGCCCTGAATCTAACACCCAGGCATCAATAATATTTTCTAATGAACGAATCAAAGCATCTTGCAACACATCACCTGTTACATTCGCTTCATGATTAGTTTCTTGTTGCATGTCTCATTCTTTTCCCTTCTTAGACTTGCAATATTTCTTCAAGTGTCCTTTCTTCCCACATTTCTAGCACACTATCCTCGATCTGGACTTGGATCTACCTTTTCTTTACTTACTTCGATATCCTGGGCTCTTTCCTCTTTTGATTTTTCTTCCCCTAGTCTCTACAGTCAAAGAAACACCTGATGTCTCACCGGATCTTTTCCGTTGCATTTCATCGCTAAGGATTGCACCGAAAACATCATGAAACTTTAGATTACTAGATCCAGAGACAGAGTTACTAATGGCCATAACTAAGCCATTACAACTTTCTCGCTGTGAGCCCAGAAATAACAGAGCCCTAACTTCATCATCAAAATTTATCCCTACAGATCTTAACAAACTTGTAACTGTATTCAAATCATTTAAATTATCAGCAAGAGGTCCACCTTTTGACATCTTCATATTAAATAAACGCTTCATAATAAATACCTCATTTGAGGCCGAGGGTTTTTCATATAGTTTGGCCAATGCTGACATTAAACCCTCTGTTGTTATTTCCTTTGAAATAATAAATGCTACTGACACTGCTAGGCACAACTATATTTTTCCAAGTGCCTTTCTATTGAGAATATCCCATTCTATGTCTATCATACTCATTGGCTTCTTTGTCTTTTCGCTAAATGGTAGGTATAGATCTCTCTGATACACATAATCTTCCATCTAAATCTTCCACAGATGGTAGTTTTGACCATTAATTTTTCGACCCTAAACCTACCATCTTTTGCCATTGCTCCCACTCGAACCACGAACCCTTCTCTCCTGTGATTTTATCAGCCAAATATACCTTCGGCTCTAATACCAATTGTTAGAAAATTATATATGACAGAGCAATGGAACACATAAAATATTGTAGAAATATAAACACAAAAAATGCATAAAACAAGAGAGATATAGATATATGTGGTTCACCCAGTTTGGGATACATCCATGGAGAAATGGCCAGTTCTTCTTCTATTATATTAGCCAACAAATTTAAGAGATACAACCTATAGTATATCCACTATAACTCCCTCTTCACTCTCAATATCCTCTCCTTTCCTCACTCCAAATATAGATATACATAGACGCAATACAATTCCGTCATATATAGAGAGGGGTTGCCTTCTAGGGGAAAAACCCTAAATTAAACATAACTTCTACTATGAGATCATCCACCTAATGAACAACCCAGATTTACTAGAAATTACTCTACTTTTACAAGGTAACTTTACATCTATTTTTAGCTTCGGTGGCGCTACCCCCGAACCCCTGCCGGGGAACCGTCGGCCCCCGAGCACCCCCGCGTGGAGGGGTGTATAGTCTTCCTCGGGTATACATCTCACTGAAACCTTTGAATACAGAAGATAATCAGGCTCCACACCGACCATGTTCTTCATAATGACAAATTTAATCATGATTTTATATAATGTGATGTAAATAATATACATACATACATACATACATATATATATATATTAGATACATGTTTGTTAGACTTCAAGCATGGGTTTCATGCTCAAGGAATTTTATTGTGTAGGTTAGGCTCCCTTTATGAGCTCTATGGATAGGCCATTGAGTCATTTTCATATATTGAAGACCCATTTGGGCATGTTACATATTGCATAGAAGATTCTGTTTGATTCAAATAGATTCAAATGATCCTCCAAGACCAGGTCGAAATGCAAGGTACGAGTCAGCCTCATGACAATGATAATTTAGGGTATCTATTACACTTAAGAATCAAAACTAAGAACTTTAAATTAGCGAAGAAAATGGAAGGAAAAGTGGGGAAGAAAAGGCATTTTTTGAGGACAGTATTTTTGGGAAAAATTATTTATAACTTTGAGACTGTGGATAGGAAATCATCTATCATCATGAAGAAATTCTATCAAGAAGGAAAGAAAAGAATAAAAGGACACTGAAATAATTACCTGAGAAGAGGACAAATATAAAAATCATTGGATTATGCTTTTGGCTCAACCTATTCACATGTGCGAGAATGACATAATTTCATCTATTGTTACAAAATCATGAAGTTACAATTATCATCAATAACTATGTTTTTGCATAAAAGGAAGTCTCATTCTTAAGACAAGTTACCAAGGATGCAAGTTGAAGAAAAGGGAAGAATATGGAAGAGGTAGTTGGTAATAGTTCTCTCTCACGTACTATCCTAGGGTTTTTGAAGAGATTGGAAAGTTGCAGGAAAGAAGAAGTTGAAAGTTATAGTGAAGGTTTTCGTCTGAACTCATGATGTAACGAAGAAACTAGAGTTTTATTTTCTAGAAGTAAAGCTCTATAACAAGAATTGTGACTTGGTCTTGGAATAATAATTTCGTTAAGGGTCTAGAACTTCGAATTTGTAAACTGAAGATTAGATCAGAAGAATATATCCCATAGGTTTTCCTCACAAATTGGATGGGTTTTGGCACTTGATGATCAATCACATCTTGTGTCTTTTTTCATATAGGTATTTATGGTTTGGTTTTCGTTTAATAAATAAGAACAAAATAACAAAAATGTGAAAGAAGAAGCTCATATAAGAAGTGCAAAACATCCCAAGCAGTTATCAAAGAAGAGAAATGAGCTAGACTTGTTTCCCCTAGATTTCTCAAAATGGTATAAGACCTAAGGCATCAAATCAAGTTAAAGAAACTTGAAGGGAGGAATAAAAAAGGGTATGAAAGAAAAATCAATTAGTCAAAAGTAATATTGAATATTCAAGAATAACTAAGGACCAAGCTCAAGATGAAAGTTTGGGAACAAAATTCTCAAGGTTTTATCTAAAAATAGTAAGGAAGTTATAGTGGACTTGATTTGGCGCTTACAAAATAGAAAAGAATAAAAAATTATGACTAAAATATTTACCCTTGACCAAGAAAGTAGAAATTCAAATTGTGGGCATAATAAAGTGATTTATGAGGGATATTAAATCACTATTTTGAGAAGCGAAAAACATAATTCAAATATTGAAAACATTATAAGTTCCCTAGCAAGAAGATCAAACATCTGAGCCTTGAAAGAAGCGATTGTTTACATTTTCTAAAGGGATATCCTAATGAAGCAATACGAGATTCAAGTATCGATCCATCTTCATATTATCTAATTAATAAATATAGTTAAGATATATCATATTCCTATCTCTGATTGCAAGACCTAAATTTATTAAAATTCAGACTTATATGTGGCACTAAGGTTGACATATTTATTTATCACTCAACAAGGTTGAAATTACAATGGAATTTCCTTGATAATCTTCTATACATTTTGGTAAATGATGGAACCAAGAATCTACAGTAAGAATATTATCTAGTTTGAAATTATGTGGCAAATAAGTTCCATAGTAGCCATACTATACCTTGAAGGACTGTGAAAAATAATCCCCCAACATAAGAATGACAATTTATCTCTAAAGAATCATCAAAATAAGATCATGAATATCGGAAATAATTAATTACAAGTACAATAACGTTGTGAAGAATGAGGGCAGCCAAAATACTATGCACCACACGTAGGTATCCATGAGCTATGTATGATATTTTTTTATTTTCAAGACTACATCAAAATATGTAGTAGGGTTGAAGTTATGCGTTTATATTTTAATAAAACCCTAGTGTTTAGAAACCCTAATCTTAAGGTATTTTTTCCCTATTATTTCTAGGGTTTGTCAGATTTATAGGGAATGGGTTAAACTCTAGAACAGAATAAAGATATTAGAATATAATCCAGGGTTTGAACTTAACAAACCATATAATTACCTCTTGATTGCATAAAACCATACAAAGGTAACTTGACATCATGTTTTGGTATCGTATTTTCCTAGGGGTACTTGTTAATTAATATTTTAGGTATAAGAAGTAAAATATCGATGGGATAATCCTTTGAAAGCATGATGAAAGAAGGTAACTATATAAAGCCTTAGACACTATTCATGATATAGATGGATAGCTATAAAAATAAAATATGAAATACCTCTTCCATTGATCCACGTGGATATTGGTGGCCACCTGCCAAGTCCACCTGGACCCCCACCACTGTCTTTCTCAGCATTTTCAGTTTCCTTAATTGTAGCACAACTTACTATTTTTAGCAGTTTCTCGGGTCCTGAACTTCCGGAGCCGTTTTGAGGCCCTAAACGACGTTTTTTGGGGAATCCGGGGGCAACACGGGTCCATGGAACATGGACCATGTTGCCAGTTCCAACAATGATAGTGCTCGAATAGATCTTTCTAATGAGCTATTGTACGCGTCAAATGGAGATCATATGCTAAAGTTACGACCTCGGGAAGTTGATGTACCAACTTACCCCCAAACGGGGCCCATAGTTTGGCATTTCATCTCCTAGGGTTAGGTTTTGGAATGTGAAGGGTTTTTCATCGTGTCTCAAACAATAAATAGGCCTTCGAGCCTCATTGTAACACAGTTCAAAGGCATGTAGCCATCACATCTCTTCTCAGAGATAAGCTACCATCGCCCTAGCTAGTTTATTTCCAGTTCTGATTGTAAGCATATTTTATTATTTTCCATTAATGAAATGAAGTATTATTTCCGCTACATATTTGTGTATATGGTTATCTCTGTAATTTGCTGCGTTCCTGTTTAAATCCGGATCACTAAAAATGGTGAATAATGTTACAACCAATTTATTAAAACTGTCATTGATAAAATCATGCATAATCATCAATTTATTAGAAATAAAGGAGAAGAAATAATATTTTTACATAAGAGCATAAATCATCGTAAAATAGAATTATATGATAAATTATGACAAATGACGTGATGAAGAATGGTAGAAATGGGTGGAATAAGCATTCACAAGTGATAATAATAATAATGGCATATTAACGGCCCAACAGGGACCATGTTTCATGAATTTTCATACTAGATCCATGGATATCATCATTCATACATCAAGTATATCTGAAATAATCAATCTCCTTTGTACAACCCAATAGAGAATCAACCAAACACTTCTCAGACTACTGTAACCAGAAAATAGTAAGAGTAACCAGACACTAATTCTGAACCCAGAACACTGCAGCAATAAACAGAAGCAGCTAAAGCAACTTTCATGAAACGTACGCTACTTCACTATGCAGAAACTTGCGTACATACGCAGGTGTATCAATGCCAACCAGCGTATATGCTGTCTTGCTTCGCTGAACTTGCGTGTATATGTGCCTTTGATGTGCGGAACCTGCGTACAGATATATACAAGACAATTTTTCTCTTTTCTAGTTTCAGACATCAAATATACCCAGTTTATCAGATTTAGAGATCTAATCATGCGCCAAATATAACAAATCAAAAACCATACAATGATACTACCATTTAAGCCTTAAGGTCTTGATTCATCAATAGAACTTATCCATCTTTTAGCACTCAGGTTCCTTTTTGGATCAGATTCAGCACTGCACCATAATCAATCACAGTGTTCCAGATCTTGCTCTTCTTCAAATATTTAATTACTTGAATCAATACCCTTGCCAAATTATCTCCTTCTCTTTTTATAGTCTTAGGCCTTTCTTAACCATGGTCCAAAACCATTGAAAACCAATACTAGGGACCCAATACCAGGGTTCAATACTTTATATGCAATACCAAGGACCAAAACCATAGGTTCAAATATATCAGACTAAATACCATGGACCAAACATAAACTTTCCCACATGTATGCGCTTTTGTCTGTAAGAAAGTGCGTGTATACGTATACGCACCTTTTGATCAGTGATTCCACGTATATACACAACTTTGCTAAGAGGAACCTGTGTATACCTCATTTTCTGTTATTTTGATAGCCTGGACTATTGATTTGACATTTGAGTGAGTTGCCATCAAGGACAACACCTGTACCATAGTGCCAACCCTGTTTCATAATGCCAACAAACTATCCATTTCGAATACTTGCCCCCTAGCAATTGTTTATTCAATATATACATCATAGGGTTACAGTCAGAAATTACCATGGTTTTGCATAATAAGATGTAGCGACAAAATCTTTGGACAGCTTGGACAGTTGCCAAGGCGAATTTCTCCACATGCAAATATTTAAGCTCAGTCGGATGCAGTTTTCGACTAAGATAGTATATCACATGTTCATTGTTGAAGTCATCTTCCTGAACTAAAACCATGCCAATGGTGGAATGAGAAGCAGTCATATACAAAAAGTAATCCTGGTTGTAATTGCGAGCATGCAGTAATGGCACATGGGTTAACACGTGTTTAAGTGCATAAAAAGATTTATCAGCGTTCTCATCCAAAAAGAACGGAATATTCTGTTTTAACAACATGGTAAAACCTTTCGTTATCTCAATGTAGTTAGGAATGAAACGACGTAAAAAGTTTGCTTTCCCTTGCAAACTTTGGAGTTGGCAAAGAGTCGAAGGAGGAGGTAGATTGATGATAGCTTCAACCTTCGAGGGGTTGACACAAATGCCAATCTTTGAGATGACAAATCCCAGTGAGTGACCCGTTTCTACATAGAATACACATTTGCATGGATTCATCCGAAATCGATAATGCCTACATCTCATAAAGATAGCTCATAAATGAGTAAGATGATCAGCTCTACGTAATGAATGGTTAGGTAAATCATTGAGATACGGCTACACAATGTGCTTGATGTCATGAAATGCGTAAGACATAGCCCTTTGAAAACTTGCTCCAGTGTTTTTCAATCCAAAGGGTAATTTGCAATAAGAAAATGTCCCCCATGGACAAATGAAAGCTATTTTAGGTTGATCAGCAGGGAGTATGTTGATTTGATTGTAACTAGAAAAACCATCCATCAAGGAGAACATTTCACTGCCGCCATAATCATCAATAATTTGATCGATACAGGGGGTTGGATAATTGTCTTTAGGACAAGCTCGATTAATATCCCTATAATCGATACATATTCTTATCGTTCCTTGTTTTTTGTTGATAGGAACAATATTTGATACCCAATCGGTTAAAGGAATTGGATAAATGAAACCTACGCAAAGTAATTTCTCAACTTCGGCTTTGATAGCAGCGGCTTTTCTCAGAAGGTATCTGATGTAAACGTTTCCAGAAAGGTTTAGCATCTGGCTAAGTTTTAATTTCATGAACAACAATTGATGGATCAATTCCTGGCATTTCTTCATATGACCAGGAAAACACGTCACGAAATTCTTGAAATAGGGCTTTATAAGTTTGGATTTCATCGTCCGTACAAGAAGCACCTATATGAGTGTTTTCAATAATTCCTCGCTTAATTGAAATGTCAATAGGATCCGTTCGAGAGATATTTTCCAAATTTAACTCAGAATTAGAACATTGCAATGGATTCGTTGGTTTTTTGACATAATCAGTAGTAAAAATAGAAGAAAAATGATTTTCAAAATGATCAAGCTCAAGTAAAAACAAAGATCGGTGATGAAGATCTTCCCATGGTAAATCATCAACAGAAAAAAGCTCATGAATCTGTTCAACAATATTAACAGGATTAGAAAGTGTTGTTGTAGCTGAGGTTGATATCGAAAGTGATTCCCCATGGACCACATTCATTACATCAGTTTCGGTTGAACAAGAATCAAAAAATGACTATACAGCCTAATATGCAATTTGAAAGGGACTCAAAGGCATCGTACAATCAAATGAATCCACGTCAAAATTGGAAGGTACAATCCAAGGATCATCAAAAGTAACAATATTCGATGAAATCATATGAATATTTGCAATAGAAGGCGATATGTTAGGAGGAGGAAAGGAAAAATTTCCCAGTAAACCAGAATCTTTAATCAAACCTACACCAACATCCTTGTAAGGGATAGTCATTTTATCGATGTGATGAATACTATCTGTAGAGGTTGGGTCGGATGAGAAATAAGTCAGTTGGTCTATCGTAACGATCTTTCCATTATGAGGAAACTTGATAAGCCGAAAGACCGATGAAACAGTAGCATTCATAGCATAAGACCAACTGCGACACAGGAGAAAGTTGTAATCTAGAGGGACATCAACCACTTCCACATCTAGATTTACGGTTTTTCCTTCGACCCCTATAGGTAAATCCTACAAAATACCAAAAGGATGGAACCCTCAGCCATCAAAAGCCTTTAGAATTGTTGGAGACTGATTGAGTGTGGGAGAACCAAGCAATTTCCAACACTAGATCGACATAATACACGTAGAAGCCCCTTCATCAATCACAGTCTGAAAGCAAGGTTTGTTTTTGACTAAAACTGGAATATGGAAAGCCATTTGATGAGGTAGGTGGGGTGTACTATTCTCTAAATCGAAGCTTATTAGGTTCAAATCCTGAATATAGATAGCTCCTATAGTAGACAATAGTAATTTACGTTGTGCTGGGCACAATTGTAGCACTTCCAAAGCTAAAATTGTTGAAGGGGAAATAGCTAAGTCTTCAACAATGTTATAATTCTGAGCAGCTCTCGCATGTGGATTGAAAGCTGATTTACGAAGTACACCTTTAGCAGGCGGTTTGATTACTAAGTCAGGGTTTGGTTTCTTGATATGTAGTGGATCAGCACTAGGAGGAGATGTAGTTGATGTGTTTTAATTATAAGATTATGCTTATTTACCACCAACAGGATTTTTACTACCATAATCTTGTGATCGTGTCGCAATCCTGACATGAGACATCATCATAATGGGTTATTCTGAGGCATTCGAGGAAGAACCAATCATCTTACTATCTTGAGTAGGAAAAGGATCCTTCAAGACAGCAGGAGTTTGAGAACCTTTAACAAATTTTGAAACCTCTGATCGATGTGGGCATTCTTTGGTAAAATGATCCTCGTCGCAAAAGAAACAAGGTAGCGAGGCTTCCGTTTTTCGTCAGTAGATTCATTTTTATCTGTTTTATCTTTTGAATTTTGTTTGTTTTTCTTCTTCCCCTTCTTTTTACTACCGGATGTTGATTTGGTCGTAGATGACTCTACGACATGGATGTTGGCAGAAAATTCAGTGGAAGAATCTCCTTTCGGGGAATCAGGTAAAGTTATTATAGGAGAAGAATTCTTTAAAGATTTCTTCTTACTTTTAGTACTAACTGAACCAATCATACCATTAGCAGCATGAGACCCTGAAGGAGTTGTAGTTATTTGACCATGTTTTGGAAGACCATGGATTTTTTCATGTAAAGTACCTAACTGTGCATAGATGAGGTCAAGGTACTAACCCTGAGCAATGACTTGCTCTTTAGTGACAACTCCTCACTTAGCTACATCTTCAGTGATTTTGG
Source organism: Pinus taeda (assembly GCA_000404065.3). Taxonomy (NCBI): domain Eukaryota; kingdom Viridiplantae; phylum Streptophyta; class Pinopsida; order Pinales; family Pinaceae; genus Pinus; species Pinus taeda. The sequence continues at coordinate 20,670 of APFE031207561.1, read as the reverse complement.
GTAACAATGATTTAATGAACCATTCCGCTAAAATTTGATCCAGAATGAAAACTTTCACTAGATGCCTTCTATGTCTCCATTCATGAATATGATCAGAAATATATGTGGACATGGATTGTTTCAGTGAATTTAACAGTTCCGTGCCATTGTCGTATCTAATAGGAAACTGAAAATGAGTTAATAAAGTAGTGGCTAACTAATTGAAATTATTAAAAGAGCCTCGTGGTAACTCAATGTACCATTTGGTGGCAAGACCAATAAGAGTTCGTTGAAAAAGATGCAATCGAATTGAATCATCAATGATTGAATTAGATGTACACCAGAGGTGATAAGTCATAACGTGATTTGACGGGTCCTCTCCTGACTTACCCTCAAATTTCAGGATATCACTGGGCAACTTAATAGGCATTGGCGACCAATACGGAAGGTAGTAAATCTGATTGTTCATAAGGCGCGAGATTAGGTAAATCCAAAGTTGCAATAAATGGTAGTTGACGGTTAGGGTAGCAAAAACCTTGAGTAATGAGACCAGTTCCAGGAGGAGGATATCTAAGATAACCTGGAATCAGATTTTCATTAGGAATGTTATAACCTCCTGGAAAACCAGTATTAACAGGAGCAAACTGGGGTTGTTGAGGTTGTTGATAAGTATAGCCACGATATAGTTGATACTGATAAACTGGGTTTTGTACAGGAGGACTGAATTGATACTATCCTTGGTACGGTTGATAGATGAATTGTGGTTGAATTGTGGCAATCATACTTGTACCAACTTGTCGTGTAGGCATCTGGACCGAAGTCTAAACTGTAGGTCCTGACTATGGCACAGAGACTTGAGGAATTTGCACTGATGCAAGGATAGTAGAAACTGGAGCTCTAGATACTCCAAAAATAGATGTTGTAGGTTGAACAGAAGTTACAGTAGTTGCAGTAGTTTGAGGCGAAGTCTGAGGTGTGCTAGGCCCAGGCTGCTGAACTAAACCAGGTGCAAGGATTTGAATAGTAGGTTGGACAGGTTGCTGGGTTGGACCAGAAACCAAAGGTTGTCCGAGTTGATTAAGTAACTACACATTAGGTTGCATAGTCTGTTGAGTTTGAGACGAATTCCACACCACGTTCATTCTGGGGTATGGAGCCATAAAAGGTTGTGCATATGGAGGACCATAGCCTAGTTGAATGTAGGGTTGATAATTAAGCGGTACATTTCTAGCTCCTTGTAAAAATGATTGACAAAAAGGTGGTTGGAAACCTTGAGTTAGGTATTGACCTTGAGGTTGATAACCTTGAGGCACGTATTGAATCTGGGGTTGATAAGCATCTTGAGGAATATACTCAATCTGGGGTTGACCTTGGGGTATGTACTATCCTAAAGGTTGAAAACCTTGAGGTAGCCCTCCAGGCGGTAACTGACTACCTTGGGATTGCCCCCCAGGCGGTAATTGACTACCTTGAGGTTGCCCCCCAGGCGGTAACTGATTACCTTGGTGTTGTCCCCCAGGCGGTAACTGACTACCTCAGGGTTTCCCCTAGGCAATAACTGACTACCTTGAGGTTGAGGATTTGGAATACTACCAGACATCATAAGGATTTGCTTTGCGTTCAACGTTTTAGTTCCATTACTACTAGATGATAACTCATGTTCAGTCGGTCGAGGAGTTTCTCTTCACAAAGTGCCAAAGAGTGACTGGTACCCCAAAGGAATAAAAGGACCACCATATAAAAAACATTTCGATGATTGGGAAAACATAGATGACTGTCTTGACATGATCGATGAAGGATAATAACCTCTTGGTGTAGGATGAAAAGGAATTCGACGTGGTGAAAAACTAAGACCCGGGTTTTCTAAAAAATTTGTCAATGATAAATACCAAGTGTCACTCGTAAAAGTATTGTAGAATATTGATTCACGCTCCCTAAGATTTAAAGTTTGTCAGTTTTCAAGAAGAGTTACGTCTTCGTCTGGACTGACAAGTTCTTCAATAGAAATGAGGCCAGAAGGATGATTTTGAGTAATGATATTTTTTACCCTAGGTGAACCAGGATCACTAGAAGTTGGAGTAACAAATCCTGAAGATGGTCCCAAAATAGCAGGTTGAGTAACAGGCTTAGAAATTTCAGGTTCTTCAGCTAATTCACTAGAAGGAGAAATACTACAAGTAACTTCAGAAAATGAAATTGGCTCTTGAATATACTCTGTTGTTTGTATTTGATAATCAGGATGAACAATCAGAGATGACTCTCCTGCTTCTGGTGATCCAACTCTACTATCACTAGGTGATACGAGAGCTCATAGCCCTTCAACTTAGCTTGGTGTATACTCAGGAGGTTTCCCCTGAAGTCTATGCGATTGTCTCAGTAATTCAGCCATGATTAAATATTAATTAATCACATGCAAACAAAGAAAATTTCAATAAAAACACCTAAAGTCTCTAAAGAAACAAAAAGTTGAGTCTCACGCCTAAAAAAATCTAAGAGTTCAAAGCACGCACAAACAGTAACTTCCCATACTAAAAACATTAGATGGTGATGAAATCCAACTTAGTAGAAATTTAATATAGAAAGGGCGGTTGGAACAGTTAACCCGACAACCTGCATAATGAAATAGACTGGCACAAGTTTCTTCACAAAACCATCTCAAATGAAGAGAACCCCCTAGAGAGTCCAAGTGAGTCTAGTCGACGTCTGCTCCAGGTACAGTGAGATCTTTCCTTCACCATCACCTTAGGAAATAATCTTAAGTTTATGAACATTAACGTTACCAACAACAAAAAATAGAACTAGGGGGACAGCCTACGATCTGATTCTGCGCGCAAAGGCAGAGTAACAAAGCTCAATCCCCTTGAAGGCTCCTCGACATGGTCAATCCGAGGTTTACCAACAAGTGACCCCAGGCTCCTCGACAATGGTTAATCTTAGGTTTACCATTTATAATATTTGTAGATCTTCTATCTTTCCCAAGGAGACAGAATTGATTGTCTCAAAGGTTCGGACATGATCTCGTGATTGACTCCTTTAAGATAAGCTTCCCAGAATGTATCAATTACAATTGGATTTATTTCCTACCGCAAGATGTATCTAATTGTTTGTTTTAACTATCTTGGAGAGTTAATTACTCCCTACTCCAAGATACTAGCCTAAGCTATATTGGTGATAAGAGCCCTAGAAATAGAAAAGATTACTAGATCAATTTTAATTAAGCGTTTCTTTTATGGGTTGTTCTTTAAGTCTATAGGTATGGAAATTAAACTTTGATGGTGTAAAGACTCGACTCCAAACACACTAAAGAAAATGCACCTAAAATGATAAGAAATTTGTTTTTCTTTCAACGAAATTCTAGGTAAAAGAAAGAGTTCGAGAATGCAATTCTTTAAGAAACAATTCTTTCTTTCAACATGGAAATGGAAAAAAAATATTTTTGTTTTTTTTTTTTAAGAACTCAAAATGAGACAAATAATTAATGCTCACAATAAATCCCTTTCACTTTGCAAAACTCGAAACTACAAAAAATAATTTGCTTCAAAAGAGATCTACAAGTTCTAGAAAAACACTCAAAATTACGAAAAACTAATTTTGAGATCTAAAAACTTTTAAAAATATAATTGAATAAAAGCTTAAAATCTTTTTTGAGGACGTTTTACTTACTTTTTCAGTGAACTAAGGATTCATTTGCACAAAATAACGAACCAATCCAAAAACATCCAGATATGTTTTCTTTTGTAAAAATGAAATTCAAAACTTATAACAAAGTTTGTTCAAATATTTGCAACAAAAAAACTTAATTTGTTTCTCACAAAGGATAGATTTCACAACCAAGTCAGACTCATCAAGAAGATGAAAAGACACCAGGGTGATCTAAGGTTTCTCAAGCTTCTGGTGTTTGAGTCACTACAGAGACAAAGTGAAAATCACTTCAAGCATGCAAAACTTCTAGAAAATCATTCAAAACAAAAATACTATTGGAACTCACTCACAAGAGATTTTTGATAGGAAAAATACAGATCTAGGTAGACACTAAGAATCCTAAATCAAACCCAAACTTAACATGAAGAAGATATCTTAAGTTTTTCAAAAAGTTTTTACAGGGTCCGCAGGCTCCAGAAGCAACAAGTGCGGTCCCACACTATTTACTCAAGGAATACGCAGAGATGTCTACACTGTGTGTGAAGACAAACTGTGGTCCCCAAAAAACTTCAAAAAGAACAAAAATACTTCAATATTTTTGAAAGCTAGCCAAGCCAGTATACATCAATCAAAAACCAGAAAAACAATTTTCTCAAGTCAAAACAAAGGAAAACCAAAAAATCAAATGCCATCCTCGCGGAGTCGCCAATTTATTGGCCGGATAAATTGATCTTGCAGACAAGACCGATCTCTCTAGTATCAAAATATAGTCTAGTAACAAACAGACAAACAAACCTATCTTTCTCTAGACATATGCAATTTATAAGTAAATACTACAAAGGTGTTAAGATCCTACCTTAGATCCAGTGCTTGTTCGTAGTAGTCATCCTCCAGTTGCTCAAAAGAGTTATCTTTGAAGACGTACAATCACAAACAAGCAAACATTAAATAGCACCTACATAGCAAATATTATAAATCATGCCTATTATGGTGATCAAGGAATCCATAAAATAAACCATGAATTAACAGCTTATTGAGAAAAAATATATATTTGTATTAACTTTGAATAGTAGAAGAACTTTACAACCTTTTCAGCCTTGATGTTGAACAAGTTCTTCCTGGGGTCCGAAACAGGAATTTCCTTTACTTTGACAAGTCTTGCACTCTTCCAAATGAGATACACAGAGGTATGTAATCTCTGCTCATAAAAACTCAACTAAAGAAGACAAAGTTCCAATAACATTTTACCTCAAACAATACTAAGCTTCTAACTCCCTGTTAACCAGATCAATGCTTCTTTTTATAGTGCATAGGAGGAGGTTACAGTTCCACCTATGAAGGGATATAATCCTCCTTAAAAGGAATAAGCTCCTCACATCAAGGGGTTAGCTCCTTAAGTTATGGGTTGCATGAACCTTAAAAGAGCGAACTTTCCACCTCAAGATTCCTTCCAGAAGCTTCTAGAATAACTGAAAGTGATTTTTTTCAGAATATACTTGTGCCTTTTTAACTTTTACAGGGGTCCACACCTTTAACACAGAGACAGTGCGGTCAGGTGTGTCGGAGACATGACCATTAGGTGCAGGACTGCAAGTAAGACAAAGAGAAAGTGCGAAACGAGGGTTTTAAAAACTTTTGAGAGGTTTTCTCTTATTTTCAATACTTGATATGAGGAACTGATGTTTTAGACTTGCAGAGGAGGAAAGCATGAGTGGTAATGAACTCACATAGATAGCAAAATGTCAAGGTGACAATTCTCAGTGCAACAAACCTAGAATGGTAGTCACTTCAAAGAAGAGCAAAACAATAAAATTGGATGTACTAGCAGAAATGTTTGAGCAAATGCAATAAGAAAGAAGAATTCACATTTTTGGCAAATTGCATTAGTACATGCAATGATTTTACAGTGGAGGTATGTTGAACCTCAAAATTACCCTCTCCTTGACAGCTTTTCTCACTTATTTCCCTTTCTTTTCCATAAGATTACAAATCTCCATCAATGATAAATGATAGGTTTTGTCTTAAGGAGGGCATTCAATGATTGACATGTTATATTTTTATGTTTTTGCTATTTGAATAAATTTTTGCAAATTAGCTACAGAACGCAGCCTATTCTACAGCTAACTATGTATTCCATAGCTACTTCCATGGTTTGGCAGGTTCCAAGTGTCAAATGAAGAAACCAGCCACATGGGCATCTCTAGAATCGTCTCCACATGGATTCTATCCTAGTAACTCAACCTAGATCGATAAGAAATCAAGCTCAAGATCGTAGTCAAAGGTGGAGTAAAAAATATGATACCCGGAAGCAATAAGACTCTTTGTCTACTCTTTCGTGGTTAATCAGTAAATCCAACAGTTCTGTTGCAGCATTAACTCGGATTAGTCACCTGTGTTAATGGTTTTGTTGCAAACATCTCACTCAAATTCAAGTCATGTATAGCTAACCAAACATTTACGCAGTATTGTTGTAATATGTGTAGGCCACCTGTAGCTAGTTTTCCTCAAAGACAGTTATGATTATTTCCTTTTAAATACTAGTTGTACAGAACCAAAGGGGGTTCGAAGAATTTGATGTATTAAGTTCAGACTTTCAGCTCTGTATTTTTGGACTTTGTTCTTGTCTATAATATAAATTCGTATGTTGCCCAATGATCATTTAAAAGAGCATTTTAAATTAGTTAGCATCTCAACCCAGTCAGTTGCAGAGTGCCCCTGCACTGAAGGAGGTTTTCTTTCCATTCTTTTTCTATTCATTTTTAATTTCACCATTTTCTTTGAGCAGTATTTCTAACTTAGGTTGATTTCTTTTAGTTTTGATCAATGGCATAATGCTAAAAATCAATTGTGCAGTCTCGTTTCTCCAACACATTTCATGAAAGGAAACGTTTTTGTTTCTAAACAAAGTAAAGTTGAAGTAATGAGAATGCATTGTTGACTAGTTTAATCATTGTTTTTGTTATTTATTTTCTAGTTCAGATTGTCAAAACACCACGTTAATGAATGTTTTTGATCACCATTTCAAGTTGATACCCATCCTAAACTAAATGGTTAAACATTCACTTCACACAATGGTTGAAATCAATCAGTTACCTTCTGCATGTTTTCATTTAGTTCTCTAGATCATAAAGTACAAAAAGTTGCTTGTATTCCATCTCAAGAAGGTTATCTTCAAAATTGAAGATTAGAGTAACTACAAGTACTTCAGTTGATTTCATTCTCTGTATTTATTTCAACATGCATTACAACTTCACCTTTTAATTTTAAGAATTAGATTCATGACTCAGGATTAATGACAAGTTAGGACAGATGCTCTATTTTTCCTTCTTTTAACTTAGATTTTTACTAGTTTTAAGCTCTTCGTTCACCTTTAAGAAGTTTAGATTCAGTTTCTCATAGTTTAGATTGTGCATCATTAGGAATCAAAGAACAGAATCCCCCTAAAACAATATAAAAATACAAAACAACGAAGTAGGGAGGGTTACCTAAGCACATATAGTGCACTACACTTCATCAATTTACAAACCTCGATTGATAATTTATGCAAGCAATTTAGGACACTAAATTGACTAAACAGATGATACAAGGTTGTGATTACATTGTTTGGACATCTGGGGTATATGAAAAAGATGTCATCTCCATCGTTGGATGAACTTATTGAGATCACTGTCTAGGCTGAGCGTGCTTCCATTAATTGACTTGCCCACATCTTGGATTTTCTTTCACTCCCTAAACCCTCTATGAAGACCTCTGAGAGAGGTTCATAGGTTCTAGGGATCGATCCATCACTTTTAGTTGACATTGGAGGGGCTCGTGGTGCTTCGAAAAATAAGAAACGCATCAAGCTAATACGAGATGGGATGCCTCTCATCCTTTGGGCAGAGTCTTTCTGGGGTAAAATTTGGAGGTTAAAGCTTAAGGAATTGGTGGGTTGCTAGAATCATCTCCAGATGACTTGGGATCATTTAAAAACATGGGTTGAGTTGCAGTGGTTTCTGATTCTAAAAAACATGCCAAAGGTTAGTGCATTGTTCAAATGGTGGGTTTACTTTTATTTTCTTTACCCAAATGATACAGAAAAAAAATTTGGTTCTCCTTGGGTCAAGGGGCTGGGATTTCTCATTTTACAAAGGTGGAAGGTTTATTTTGACCCTATTAAGGAGACCTCCAGCCTTCACTTTATTTCAATAAAGTTACATGGCCTGCCCCTCGAGCTGTGGAATGCATCTACGATTGCAAAATTTGCAAACAGGATTGAGAAATTTTATTATTGGGACCAGGGAAAATTTGATCAATTCGATAAAGGATGGCATGGATTCTGATGAAGGTGGATATGGGTGGGGGTTTTCTGGAAAATTTTGAAATTCAGCTGTATGGATTCACCATTAATATTTTCATCGATTATTGATGGTTCCATACATATGTCTTATGTGCCATGATACAATACAGTTATTTGTGAAATTCCCAAAAACATTCTTACTGAAGCAAAGCTCACGATATGGGCATGCGCATGGGAAGGGCTTCTGAGAGGACTCTGTTGGGGGTGGATTGTGTGGTCTACAATAGGACCCTGTTGGGAACCATTTTTTTTGGTCTATAGGAGGTCATTGCTGAGGAGGCATGTACAGGAAAAAGAGAGCCAATTGGCCACTATGGAAAGTCACTCTATGGAGGCACTCCAGTGCAGGATGCCAGCAAAAATAGTGCCTTGTACCTAAAAGAAAAATGGCTGCAATTTTAGATAAAGACCCTAGCACAACGAGGTACTATGCATTTCCAAGACTATAGGAAATACATTGAGCTCTATGACCTAAGCACCCTGGAGGATAGGGCCAAGATATCTAAATTCTACTTACATAACTTAGCCTTAATAGACTTGAATATGTGGGGCCCCAATCCAAAGCTAGGGGACTTACAACTGATGGCCTTAGCATCATGGATGAGTCACGAGGAGGCTAGGGCTAACGAAGTAAAGAGAATGCTGGAAAGGGAAGAAAAAGAGCCCCTTTACATCAGAGCGGAACATATCAATTACACGGATTTCACTAAGATACCTAGCTACACAAGAGCAAGCAATCACTCATTTTGAGGACACTTTGAGATTTCTAAGGGAGGAAAGCCAAAAAGCATGCCAAAGGAGATGGGGAACCTTACCATAGAGCCTAAAAGTCAGGGAGTATTATTTGCCTGAAAGAATGAGGGATGCACTAGAAAGGACCCCACTGTATAAGAAGGCACTGCAGAGACTCAAAATCAACTGGATTGTCTTGAAACTCAGTCCACCCTTGCTCTTGGGTATGTTAGAAGGAAGAAGAAGAAAGAAAGTAGTGTGAGGAAATAGAGAAGCATGCAGGATTTTATCCACAATAGGAGGATACATCAATAGAAGCTTGGAATGTTAGAGAGGCCACCAAAGAAATGAAAGACATGGACATATATTAAGTTTCTTAGAGCATGAGCAACACTCTTAGTATGGGGGTGATGATGAGCTCACCAATGGGTAAATTATATGGACCTTAATGCCACTCTCCAGCTTATTAAAATCAACTTTTATTGCATTTATTTACATGTTTTGTTATATTTTTCTTAGTGAGAAGAGTAAAGATGAGATGTTATGTCTTGTGGCCTACTGTGAATTAATTCCAGGACTTGGAGCAATTTTGGCTAATTAAAGTGCAAGAACTCGAAGTAGACAAGAAAGATGGATTTTAGGAGATTGGATCTCCCTCCTTAACTCCTCACTCACTCAAATATTCCTCCGCCAGATTTCATCAGCTCGAAGTTACAAGTTGCCAAGCCATTGAGGTCGTTGGTAGCCAAGCTAGTGATATTTGAAGACAATTTGATATCGAGTTGGGAGCCAAGCCTCCCTGAATTTAAGGAAGTTGTTGGTAGCTTCAGTTGTATAAATAAGAAGGCCTATAGCCTCACTAGGATTCAACTTTTTTTGTTGTAGCCATGAGGCATTTTTGAGCTAAGACATTGTGACTGATAACTCTTATGTATTTTTTATATTTTAATGAAAATGAGAAGCATTCCCTTGATCCAGCACTGAGTTGACTTAGAGGATTGAAGGCCTTGGGTTAGGGCCCAACCCTAGCAATGAAGGTTTCTCCTTCTGTACATGTATTCTTAGATTACACTCATAGTTAGCTGCTCAAGTGATTTTGGTTTTGTTAATCTGCAAGTACTTGGATGATTAATTAGTTTGCTTATGTTTGTCAATAGATAGATCAGTGGTATCATAGTGAAATTAAACACTTCAGAAAATCTTGTCATGGTGGCTCTCACCTCATCTCCCTTATGGGATCATTCTTTGAGGGTTCCATTCACACAACCCAAAAAATAGATTTATTGTTTGATTACTGCATATCCTAGGGTTTCTTTTTGAATAGATCATTGTCTCTAAATTTCTTAGAAATATTTGCAATTGTCATTTTGATCTCTTGAGGTTGTTATGGTTTGGAAGAACTTCCATTCATAAACCTAGCCATTAGCTATTAATAGCTATGTTTTTCTCCATTCAGCTCATCTTTTCCATGTATAAATGAATTTGTGCATAAATGAAGAAAATAGTGGATGTTGTTGCAAGAGATTGTAATGTGCAGGGAGACCTCATCTTGTTTGCCTCATCCAAGTCTTTTCCACCTATGCTTCCAAGCTTCACCAACCCCTAATCCAAACTCTTGTTTTGTAAGCAAAGTGGTCACTTCCATTGAGCAAATCCAACCATCTTGAAGCATTTGTCTGATCCTTGGGAAGTGTGCACCTTTTCTATAATTTATTTCCCCATTATACACCTTTCCCACACTTCATTCCACCTTTCCTACCTCATTATAATATTTCAGTGTGTTTCCTGTAGTAAAACATGGCATCCTGTAGTAAAACTCGGAAATCCTATAGTACTACAGGAAACCCTATAGTGGCCTGTTTTAAGCCTAAATTGAGCTGAAATGGTCATCTGAGATTAGGTTAGGCCTCCATGTGGGTTCCATACTCTTGAAACTAGTCAATACATTTTCCTCCGTACTTGTCTCCCCTACCAAAGAACATGTTGGAAGTTAGAATTTGCATTCATAAAACTAAACATCAAAAAGGCTTTTTCTGCAATTTCTAAGTTAGAACATGCATGTAGCAATGATAATAGTTCTTAGATCAAATTCCATGCTCATTTATTCCATGTCACTAAATGTAATAAACAAGGTTACGTTAGGTTTCTTTTGCAAAAAAATGTGTAGATTTTTGGCTAGATGATTCCATGTCACTTTATAGCACCTTCCAATTCAACACTTTAATTTCCTAGAGTAGGCAACATTCCCTTTTTGCATTAAGGATAAATTTCCCTTTTCCATTTGGTAGTAAGACTCCTTGTCAATAGAAGGAAGGTTTGAAAAGCCCTAGTGGTCCATCGCCCAATTGAAAAGTGACAAGAGTAGATCATTGCATCTACTATGTATGCATCATTGTCACCTCCAAGTTTGTATGAACCCTGGGTTGATGAAGTAAAGCTGGTAGCCATAGGAGTTGAAACATTCTTGTTGCAATACTAGTGCTCATCAGTGTCCTACAACCCATGCCTTGCAGTCAATCTCTCGTGCTACAATTTCATAATAGGAAGAGTAGTAAATATATGTCCTTGCCATATACAATGCATCACATTTCACAATTTTACATAAGCCCTAGGTCTAAAATTAAATGCACATTCTCTTAGTTTTCATTTTGCACAATTAGAAAGATAACTAAAAGTCTTGTTACAATCAACCTCCACTTGATAAAAGCAAAGAAGCAAGTAGGTTCTACAAAGAAAGTTTATAGTTGCAAGAGGGCACTTGGGAAATTTTGGAATCCACTCAAGGAGAATCTTCTTCTTATTTTCTTGGACCCTGGTTTTAAATTCTCCACTTTCTCAGAGATTATGGAACAATGATCCTTTAAATTACAATGTTTTAAATCTTTTTTGGGAAGACTATATATGTATCTTTGAGGAATAATGGAGCTAAAAAAATTTGAAAGTTTTTATGTAAAGAAAATGAGCTATTCTTAGAACCAGGATTTTTTTTTTTAAGTGTACGTGGATGAGCAAGTTTTATTCTTATCAATATATGCTCAATGAAAGCATTTGATGAAGAGTAGTTAAGTTTTTTGATATTAGACCTCATGAGCTAGTCTGGTATCAATTGTTGTAATTTTGTTAACTTTAATAAAACTACTTTCCTTCTTCATTTGAAAAAAAATGTTTAAGAAAAGCATTGTGTTTTGACATTATTTATGTTAATGGATGTAAATGTTTTCCAATGGTTACTAGAGAATTTATGTTTAGCATCTATGTTATTTAGGAATTGGTCATTTCTCATCAATGAGATAAAGTGAATGTCAACATAAAAATAACACAATATGATAGCAAACAAATATTTAGGTCATTTTCATTCAATGAGTTTACATGGTAGCCCTTGTCAAAGAATTTCCATGGAAATTCAACAATCTTCTTTTTCATGGAAATACAAATTTAAAGAGTTTGATATTATGGATTTAACATGATTAAAAAAAAAAAGATTGGTTCATTGGTTCCAGGCCAACATGAACATCAAAAAGTAGAAAAATTGTTGTGTGAAATAGGGTGTGTAATTTTAGGAAATCTTGAAAAGTGATGACCAATTAAGTGAAAGAAAAAAAATACGAGAACAACGAGGAAGTGTTTACTATGTGATTATAACATAAATCATGCTCCTCCCAAGGGTATTAGAGATACATAACTCCTTAGTTATGTGTTGTCTTCTATTATATATTACCCTATGCATGTTTTAAATAGATCCCTCGCACCATTTTATAGCTCAAAAAATCTTCATTGTCCCATATTCAACAAAACGTGGATTAATGACTTAGAGTTTCTCTATGCTTCTTTTTGGATATTTTGAATTATTCATCCCTACACCCTTTCATAAATTCTCTTCACAAATCCATGATTACCTTCATCAACTTAGCTTAATTCTTGGAGGAGCTTTTTCTATCTAGTAATAATTTTTATTCAATCAACCTGAATTTAAATTGTAAAATTAAAATAATCAAATGCTAAACCCTTAATTAAGCGAAAGCAATGATTTTTTACTTTGATTAAGTGAAATCAGTGATTTTTTACTTTGATTTAGAAACACAATTTAAAATATGAATATCATACCTATAATATAACTCAAATGTCAATAGCAATTTTATTTAATCAACTTAAATTTAAATTTGTAAAAATAAATTTATCAAGAACTAAACCTAGAATCGAATTTTCTATCGTGTAATTAAAAAATATAAGATAAAATATCAATATTATATAAAACTTAACTTAAAATTTCTTCCCATAGCGACCTAAGAGAAGGGATGGACACACATATGAGCATCATTTTTTTGGATTTATGAAAATGCTCACACATTTTGCTTTGTGTGTTTATACTGATGGTTCATATAATGTCTTCTTTTTAGACCGGGATATATGGCAGTCACATGGAGTTGCAGGCTCTAGAATTATGCTCTCTACATAAACTTTTAATTATATCTTTTAGTTTTCGATGAAAATTTTTGTTGATGGGGTTGAACAATTATTTTTAAGAACATGTGTTTTTTTCTTCCATAATATATGATGGATGAATTTGGAATGCTTAAGGCAGGTATTTTATGTAATTTGTGATAAATATTAATAGAAGGTTAAGATTTAACCCAAAAAAAAAATATAGAACTTAAAAATAGAGTTGTTTTTAGTGTGATTTTTTGGATCTTGTAGGGGTGGCTGAAAATTTGAGGTGAAATCTTGATTTATGTTATTTAAACTGGTTTTTCACTGTATATGGATTCTGCACCTTGAAAAATCTTTAGGGCATTTCGATTGCGCAAGGATTACCGACCAAGCTTGAGATTTCAATAAATTCCTACTAAATTTTAGAGAAATTAAACCAGAAAAACCCACGGAAAAAACTTCTAAAAAATCGCACTAAATACAACTCCCTTAAAATAGTTAATTTTATTATTTATCATTCAACCCTAAAATTTGTATTTATATAT
>APFE031207560.1:0-10826 GCA_000404065.3 Pinus taeda | reverse complement strand
CAAGCCAACAAATGGTTATCTTTTTAGGATCGAGATCTATCTGAGGAATGTATGATGTGGCATAAGTGGATACTGACTAGAAAGGAGATTGAAAAGTCGATAGTGTTGAGAAATGACAACAAGAAATTCCAGTTTAATTTGTCCTTGAATTAAACTATGAATTAAATTCGAATTCTATTCTCATAGAAACTTAAAATAGTTAAATTAAGTCTATTAAACTTACCTAACTTAGGGAATTCAAGTTGGAAGTCATGTATATGTTCTTCCTACTTTGTAGGAGTCCATTGTGAGTTAATTGTGAGTTGTAAAATAGAAAACTTGGTTTCATGAGTTAGTTCAGTTAAATTAGTTCTCAAACTAATTGAGAGAATTAAGAGTGAGTTAATAGTTAGTGGTGACACTATTAAACTCCACCAGTGATACTTTAGTTAACTGAATAATTACTCATTAAAAACTCATGCATGTCGATTATGGGAAAGACCCAGTTGAGACTAGAGTGCAGGGACAATGTACTATTTGTTTTATATTTTTCTGAGTTGCACTGATAGTGCATGCAATTAGGAACTAATCCTTGAAGGATTGCACTAATTTTAGAGGCTTTATTTCCCTTTAAATACAATTTATCCTTCATATGAATTACACATTGGAATAGAGACTTGGAGAGCTTGTGAATTGGCTAAGTTTTGACCTTGAGCTTGCTTATGAGTTGGAGATTGAATTCGCTAAGTGCTGGGATTGTTCTAGAGAGAACAAGTATTGTAATTTCATCTTGATTTTCCATATTAATAAAAAAAAGATAGTGGGGTTTTGAGTTGTGGCTTTCCCCGGATATTTATTGTGTTATGTGCCTTTGATTATCTTCCTCTATAGATTATTGTTTGCTCGATGTCTATGGGCTTCCACTGTAAAGGAGTAGAAGTACATTCTTGTCTCTTGCTTTAGAAAATTACATTAGTTTTTGAATCTACAGGATTTTCTACAGATAGATCGAAATTTTCATGAGTTTACAACTCAAGAAAACAGAAATCTGTGCCTATCAAAAGAAGAGTGCTTGCAAAGATATCTGTATACAGAGGAACATGAATTTTTCTTCTTCTCTTTTCCTTGTGAATTATACGAATGGTTGGCTAAATTGATAGATGGTCAACCTACCTGGAAGCTGGATAACCCTACTATGTGGACTCCAGAGTTAGTGAAGCACCTGGAAGGATCAAAAAACAAGGTTGTGAAAGTTGTCAAATATTAGATCAATAGTATTTTGGGTGGATTTATTACTAAGTTCATGATTGATACGTTTGCAAATTATAGCAAAGTTGAACACCTGTTTTTCAAAGGATCAAGAGATAAGTATTTGAAGTCTCTGAAAACTTGGATTAAAATGCTATTGTGCGAGAAATCAGTTATGCCACTAAATTGATGTTTAGAAGAGACTCAACAGGAGCTATGTGAAGTGGAAAACAATTCATAAAATATCTATATACAATCATTGAGTACAATCCTCTGTTGGGAGAATCTGATAGTGAAGAAGAAAGTAATAGCCCGAAGATGCTCAGATTTGCATAACAGTTGGTAGATCAGGGCACTACAAGAATACCACATCCATCCACCCCACCTCTGCCATCACCTCCACCTCACACACCTCCGTTATTCAGTATGGTGAACACTATGAAGATGCCTATATTTAGGGGTCTTGGGATAGAAGACCCTGATCAATTCTAGTTTGTAGCAGATGTTGTGTGGAAGTCACAGCGTTACATGATAGGGTGTTGAGTTGGTATATTAAGTACAGTACAACTCATCCATCTACGTCATTGAAAGAGACAAATGATGTGCTGAATAATGAATTCAAAAAGCCAAAATCTCAAGCCCAGTAAGTAACTGAGGTCAAATAAATTAAGTAGAAGGTGAATGAATCTACATGGGATATTGATCAAACGTTGAAATGTCTACTACAATAAGCTAATCTACAGATTTCAGACGAGCAGCATAAGGAAAGGTATATTTCTACGTTGTCACCTCATTTAAGGTTACCATTGTCATAGCAGAAGCTTGGATCGTAGGGTGAAGCACTGGAAATTTCTATGAAGTTGGAGGCTTCACCTATTCAGGATGTGAATCTAGGAGTGCAGCAGATCTAGTCGCAGTTGGCTAGCCTGCATGTGGAGTTTCAGGATCTCAAAAAGGGGAAAGAGGTCCAAAATGAGACCCATTCTGAAGTATGGTGCTTAAAGTGCAAGGGAAATGGTCATGACAAGGATCATTGCCCATTATAACATAACTATCTAATTGGGGGAGGTCCTATCCCCCTAAAGCCAGAAAATTCCACTCAATGAAGTAACGGGGTAGTGCCATGGTGCGTTATCTGCCAAATAATAGGAAAACACTCGACAACAAATTGCCATTTGTTGCAGAAGTTTGTGTAGAATCCCCAACAACTATTCTGAAATTTATGTAAGTATGTAGGCCATGATGAGAACAATTGTTGCAACTATGAATTAATGATGGATAGAACTACGACATATAGAGTATAGGCTAGACACATCCACAAAAGGATCAAGGTACGCCTGTAGCACACGGAGGATTCCAGGGACATGGAAGAGGACAACGGGGAGGAGCTAGAAGAGGTCAAGGACAAGTTATTTGTTACAATTGTGGGGAATGAGGTCACTATGCGTGAGATTGTCATAACCTGACACACCCCTCTTTTTAGTAGTGTCGACAGTTTTACCACGTTATAGAGGATTTTCATGTACTCATCGCAAAGATGCAAGAGAAGAAGAACCAGCATCCCACTCAGAACATTAAGATGATGAGGTTAGAACCACGCGAGGATGGCCCCAGTATTAATCTAGTTACATGGAGTGGTATAACTACTAGGGAAGATAAAGATGTAGGTAAACAGCCATAAGATAATCCATGGGTGCGCAGGGCTGCTGACAAAGATACAGAATTTGATTTGCATATGGAAAAAGAAACATTTATGGAGGCAAAGAAGAGCTTTTTGGATTCAAGAGCTTCCACATCAAAGAATCAGAGTGTACGAATAGAGAAGCCTGAAGAGGTCATTGCTGCATAGGAAACAGATCCCTTAGTATTGAAATACTTCTTACAGATCTGCATGAAGCTCTTAAGGGACGAGAAAGCGATGGGGGGACTTTAAGAGTTAATAGAAAACTGCGCTCACAAGGGTAAGTTGTTTCCTGAACAATGTGTAGTCCATAAAGTAGATGAAAGTAAGAAAAGGATTAGTTGGGATATGATATTGATTGCACAAATCGGCGAATTTGAAACAGACCAAGTGATCCTAGATTTGGGATCTGATGTGAAAGTTTTTCCTAAACAGACCTAGGAAGGAATGGGAAGTAGGCACTATAGTGGTCATCAATTTAGCTGTGAATGGTGAACCAACAAAATATTATTCTTATGGGATGCTTACATGGAGTAACTATAGACATTGAAGGGGTGTGTGCTATAGTTGATTGAGAGGTAATCGAAATAGTGGATAATAGTAGCCCCTACCCAACGTTTCTTGGAATCGATTAGGCGTTTGACATGAATGCGGTCATCAACCTGAAGAAGCTAAACATGACATTTGAAAAGAAGGAGCTAAGATTGATTTTTCAATTGGATCTAGCAGAGGGCGCGCGGTATACTGAACCAGTGTGAGATTACTTTGAGGAAGATGATATTGAACAGATCTATAAGCTTACTGCATAGAATGAGGATTGGATCAATCCTATAGCAGATGGAAGAATTACTTGGGAAAAATACATCTCCTGTGACTCAGATTCAAATGAGGAGCTCGAGCACTAGCAGAATAGATTGCACGAAGTATTAACATTGTGATGCAACAGACTTACTAAATCACTCTTGTGTATATACACTAAGGTACGCAATTTACCATATTATGATGACTTAGAATATGTAAATTTGTTTCTTGATAAATTTTAAAGGGATGTACCAGAGGAGCATCGGTTCCATGCATTGGACATCATGCTGAAAGCTATGCATGCCAGATGGTGGGTTACACATAAGAACAGTTTTTCAGACTGGAAGGAGTACCGAAGGATGATGAAGTTGTGATTTGGCTATGGAAATATCTACATTACTTAAAATTATACAGGGAAGTATGATTCGCATGAGCATCTGGATCATTGGATGAAGGCATGGGGAGAAGAGCCACCGCCTAAATGGGTACGTATATTTTTCCAAACCTTGGATACTATTCCGATGAATTGGTATTTAGAAACAGAGTTGTAATATGGAACCGCGGAGTGGGATATTCTGAGGGAAAGCTTTCTGCTAACATTTAGGTTTGAGGATGGATTTGAATGTATTAATGAAGCATTGCAGTAAATCAAGGCTATGATATTCAGAACGCCTATAAAGCCTATCTCTTGGGTACAACTAATTGTGCCATGCTCTGGAGTGTTACAATGTTACCACAAAAGAGGGCGAGGAAGATCCTAGGAATATCAATATCCCCGAGTTAGAGGAACAATGCAAAGTTGTTGGGCCTAAGGTAGAGTTCCTAAAATTTGAAAACCATTGAAGGCCAAGCAAGTGAACATTGGGTTGGAAGCGCAGTCAAAGTTCGAGAATATAAGCAATTACTGGGACGAGGACACAGTTGACAAGGTCACGGAGTTATTGTGGGAATATTAGGTCTTGTTTCCAACAAATTTGTCTGATCTAAAGGGGATAGTAGGTGAGATGGGTGTTATGAAGATCAATCTGAAGTTGGATGTGAAGTCGGTAAAGAAGTGCCCATACCGATAGAATCCTAAATACAAAGAAAAAGTGCAAGAATAACTAGATAATATCCTCGCAGTAGGAATTATTGAGCCTGCAGAAGAATAGGACTAGGTTAGCCCTATGGTGGTTCAGGAAAAGAAGACAAAGGGTGAAATCAAGATCTATGTATATCTAAGGAATTTGAACGATGCTTGTGTGCATGATCCATTCACTACGTCATTCACAGATGAAGTCTTGGAGAACGTTGGTGGTCAAGAAGCATACTCTTTTACAAATAGATTCTCAGGATGTCACCAAACCAAGATCGAGCCAGAATATTGAAGTAAGACTACCTTCGCCACAGAATAGGGCTCTTTTCAATATACAATTATGCCCTTTGGACTTAAGAATTCCCTTGTGATATTTTCTAGGGTGGTAGTTGCGGCCTTTAAGGAATTTATTCACAAGTTTTTGGAGGTCTATTATGATGATTGGATGGTGTTTGGGTTAGTTAAAAAGCATGTTTCAAGTCTTCGCCTAATGTTGGATACTTGCAGGCAATATCAAATCTCCCTAAATCTGAAGAAGTGTACATTTTGCATACCATATGGAATACTTTTAGGCCACATTTATATGAAAGGGTTGATGGTGAACCCTGCTAAAATTGCAGTGATTATTAATTTGAAGCCTCGAGGAATGTAAAATAGTTGTGCACTACATTGGGACATACAAGATACTATAGAAATTTCATTAAGGCATATGCGTGGATCACTATGTCCATGGAGAAATTATTGAAGAAAGATATGACATTTTGTTGGGATGACGATTGCCAGAAAATCTTAGGTGATTTAAAGGAAAAGATTGTTACATCACCTATTCTAGTATTCCTGGATTGGAAGAAATAATTCCATGTACATGTGGATGTGTCCTGCATAGCATTAGGAGCAGTTTTAACCCAACTAGGCACAGGGAATAGCAACCATTTAATTTCATTTGCAAACAGAAAACTATCTAAGGCAAAGAAGAATTATTCAATCGCAGAGTGTGAAGGGTTGGTGATGGTATATGCACTCCAGAAATTCAGGCATTATCTGTTGGGTGCACACTTCAAAATGTATACAGACCATTCAGCTTTGAAGTACCTGGTCAACAAGCCTGTGTTGGAGGGGGGAATTTGTAGGTGGTTACTACTAATTCAGGAGTACGAATTCAAAGTCATTATGAAGCGAAGAAGATTAAATGTTGTACCCGATCACCTTTCACGAATTGAGAATGGAAAAGAACCTACAAGTCTTCATGAAGGATTCCCTGATGCGTAACTCTTTGTTGTGTGTGTTGTAGATGAACATTTTGTGGATATCATCCAATTCCTATCTATAAGTGTAGCCCCTGAAGGATATACGATGCAATAGAAGAAGGAATTTGTGGTCACAGCCGCATATTTCTTTGTCATTGCAAGGCACTTGTATAAAATGGGATCAGATGAAGTTCTGTGTAGGTATATACTAAATTATGAAAGACAAAGTATCCTTATTGAAGCACATGGAGGAGTTGTTGGAGGAACTTATGTTGGAAGAGCGACCGTGAAAAATATCCTACGCGCTAGGTTGTGGTGGCCAATTATGCACAAATATTCCAAGGATTACTATCAGGCATGCGATGTCTATCAAAGGTCTGGGAAGCCGTCGCGAAGGGATAAATTACCTCTAAAACCACATTTCTCATTACAGACATTCAATAAATTGGAAATATATTTTGTGTCACCTATTCAACCACCAGGAAGGAAGAAAAGAGTGCACTACATCATCACGGTGACAGAATACTTGACCAAGTGGGCTGAGGTGCAGCCCATGAAGGACTGCAGCGCAGCTACAGCTACGAAGTTTATATTTGAGTACATTTTGCCTAGGTTTGGTTGTCCTAATATTTTGATGAGCGACAAGGGTTCACATTTCCTAAATTAAATGATTTTTCTTTTCTTGAAGAATTCCAGATGTATCATCAAAAAAGCACATCGTACCATCCTCAAGAAAATTGAACTGTTGAAGCTTTCAATAAGATCCTGGAGAATGATTTGATGAAGATCTATAATGAAAATAAGAACAATTAAGATGTGTGCATATCATCTGTTCTTTGGGCATATAGAACTACCTGTAAGAAGTTGACTGGACATACGCCATTTAGGCTAGTTTATGGACAAGAAGCGGTGATGCCAATGGAGTACATAGTGCCTAGCTTAAGGATTGTTGCAATCACAGAGATGGTAGATCGAGATATAATGGAAGAATGCCTTGCACGGATACTTGAGTTAGAAGAAGATCACTTCTTGGTAGGCTTTCATCAGCATGTGCAGAAGGTTCGAGAAAAGGTGTGGCATGATGGCCACATTAAGTAGTGCACCTTAAAAAATGGAGATTTAGTGTTGATGTATGATAGCAAGTTTACTAAGTTTCCAAGGAAGTTTCAGATGCATTGGCTAGGACCATACATTCTCAAGGAGATTACGAATTGGGGTGTAGTTCAAGTCACGAAGCTGAATGGGGAGCTATTTACAGGAAGAATCAATGGGAGCCAGTTGAAGTTGTACCGGGGCGATCTCGCCCTTGCGCAATGAATATATGGAACCAAGACATTCTTATTACTTCAAGCAGTTACAAGGAAGTGGGGGACTATAAACTATGCTTCCAGGAGGAAAGTTTGGCGAAGATATTGGGTTGCGTGATAGTTAGGAGAAAGGCACATATGGGAGTTGAGCTAGCAAGGTGAGTCCCATGTAGCTTATCCAGAAAGTGACCATTGAAAGCACTATAGATGATTGGATGGCTATTTTTCTGTTAAAGGGAGCAAGAGGGAAAGCATTTAAGAAGCATATATTTGGAAATCTGCCGCCAAAAGAGGATTAATGAAGGAGATCTGGAGGGAATCAATGGATTTGAAATCAAAAAGGGCTATAAATACAACATCCCACTCCGCATTCGAACACTTTTCTTCCAGAGAGATTTCCTTGAGATTTTGTTCCTAAGTTTGAGTCGAGACGATTGCTGCATGTCTATACGAGATTGGAAAGAGGTAGAGAAGGAGTTTCGCAGAAGGGGCTTGGGTTTGATGCAGATTTTTCTGAGAGGTAGAATAATCTATTTGGGGAGAGCATTAACAAAATTACTGCAACACCTCCAGTCCCTACCACAGCACCTAGGTCAATGAGGCCAAAACCTACTACCTCCACAACAAGAGAGAAGAAGCAAAAGAAGACACAACAAGCGTCAGTTCAGTAATCACCGTGTAAAAACCCAACTGAGGTTAGACAGAAGGGTCGTATGGATAAGAATAAGTAGTCGATAGAACCCCCAGATCTGGATGAAGAAGAATTGACTATGGGGGTTGAAGATAGCAGTGAGGAGTTCATAGAGCCAATTACTCAGCTACCACCTTATGTACCCCCTAGAAAATCTGTTGCTGAGGTCACTAAGGACCCTGACTCATTGAAATACAAGGTATTCACACCATTGTTGTTGGAGGAAGTACCTGTTGAGGGGAACTTGTTGGATTGAGTACCATTTCTAAAGATGGAGGACTAGGATCTGAGCGATCATGTGAATTTTCCGCAGTTAGAACCTAGAAAATTCTTGAAATCAGTCTACTATGAGGAAGTGGGAGTCACAAGGCTTGAACCAATGAAGTGGGTAGTTGAGATTGAGCGCATAAGGTTTCTCAACATGTTATATGTTCCACATTTCATCCGCAGCATAATTAACACTATATGTGTGTGTCAATTATTGGCATTAGTTCATGATCAGTGCCTCTAGCTGGGAGGGCCCATTCCAATTGATGAGATTCTAGTCCACAGAATCACCACGCTACCTTACCAGGGTATGAACCCACCAAACACTTTTATGGGGAAGTCATAGGAAAAGAAGCTTGTGGATCAGATGAAGAGTGACTTTGGCTTGATGAAGAAGTCGCGAGGCTACGCCATTATGTTTATCTCGAATGGAGTTGTACAGTTTGTTGCATAGATTTTGGCAGGAAAAATAATGTGGAAATTCCGTGCCATTGAAGTGTCGGCACCAGTGGTATCTTTAGCTATGTAGTGCAGCAAAAGGATCCAATTCAATTGGGCAAAGTACCTCTTTCACAAATTCCTAGAGGATTATCTTGAATCGTAGGAGGATGGAAAGGAATTACACTATGCATGGTTACTCTATTTATCATGTTGGTAGCCTGGAGGATGCTTGAGGATAGTCAGTTCCCCACACCATATCCATAATTGTGCGAGTCTACAAAATTCACCTCGTTGTGGGAAACAAAGGAGCCTAACTGCATCATTGAAACCAAGATTTTTTGGTCCCGTTCAAGTCATAATTGTATATGGTGATAAACCAACATCCATGGTTGTCAACTAGTCTACATGTGCAGTACAAAAATATAGCAGACTTGAAAGAAAATTTTCACAATTTTTCCATGCGTGCAAAGAAGGATGTCGTAGAAACATGGCACAAACTATCATATTTATTTGTGGAGGATGATATTATGGGGGTCATTAGAAAATGGTTGAGTGATTGGCTCACCCCCTCTGGTGAACCTGTAGGAACAACTAAGGTCGCATAAGGAGATACGGGGAAAACAACAGCTGCAACAGCAGCCAAGAAAGGCAAAGAGAAAGAAGCATAGAAGGATTCTAAGAAATACAAAGAAGCATAGAAGGCTTCTACAAAAGAGAAGGAAGCACAGAAGGAAAAGGCTTCTACAAAAGAGAAGGAAGTGCATAAGGAAAAAGTTGTGAAAGCAGCAACGTCACAGGTCACCATTGACCTCGAGGAACCTGAGACAGAGCGCACTGATGTAGAGGTTGAAATCATAAATTAAGAATAAGAGGGTGCAGACCCTTATCTCGTCTCAAAGGACTTAAAGTCCCCCTCCAGGATCAGGTTGAGATAGAAGCGAAGTTCGATGGAACCTCGCAGGAAGAAGAAGTTCGATAAGTCTACGAGTACGGCATCATTGGTCCTCACGAAGGGGTACCTTAATGAGATAGGTGATGTTTTCCGCTTTGCCATTTAAAATATATAGGGACACTAGGGAAAATTTTAAGAACCCCCCTAAATTTACATATATAATAAATGGGCGAATCTCCATGGTATATAGGAAAAATGGAAGGCGATTTTACCAATAATATGATATAATAATATGATATGTACATATAATTTTTTGACGAATCTCTCACCAGGCATGGCGAATATTTTACTCAATTATAAAATCTTGTGTTTACTGAATACACAAATGAAATCATTGCATTTCTTTAAAACATATTTTGAAATCAAAATTACCGAAATTACATATCGATAACCTAGTGGGTGTAGGATAAATTCACCCGTGCCATTCACAGAAAGCATGAGAAAAAAACCTAATACTATATATAAAACCAAGAAAAATTCAAATTCATCACTTCTAGGGACCTCATAACCACCCTGCCAATACACAAGTATGTTCCTGTTTGCAATTAGAAAAATTACCCAAATTACAATCTATTTACTCCACTTCTAGGGATTCCTGTTTGCAATTAGAAAAATTAACCAAACTACAATCTGTTTACTCCACTTCTAGGGACCTCATAACCACCCTGCTAATACACAAGTATGTTCCCGTTTGCAATTAGACAAATTACCCAAATTACAATCTGTTTACTCCAGCATATGTTGGAAAGTTATAGAAGGATGACTAGTGCAATCAATCCATTCCTTTTAGCCCTGGATTTGTTTCAGTTAAAAACAGAAGTATACAAATATACTTGTCCAATGTCTATGCTTTAACCATTCACCTTAAGATGTTTTTACAATATAATTTCCTAAGTCTATTTAATATCTTCATTATCATAAAAACCAACCTATATCCATCTTAACTCCACATCTACCACTCTTAGGGGGATGAAATTTATTTATCCCTCTGAGCACTTCGTAGACCAGAATTAAGATGGATCTAAGATAGAATTTCCCCTTTAAATAATCTATGCTCACATGAATACCATGGGTCAACACCATGGGTTATCATAAACCTGGAGCTTAAAAATTACTATTGGTAATTTATAAAAATTA
>APFE031207557.1:2442-53236 GCA_000404065.3 Pinus taeda | reverse complement strand
CAACTAAATTTCTTCAGCTTGATCTATGATTTCGTGTTGTGGGATTGCCTACGACGGATCGCTTTCTATCGACTTCAACTCATTATCTAGAAAGATGATCTAGGAATCGTCAGTACCTTGAGATCTACATGCCTCAATGGCAGGTTTCTCACCTTTGACGATAATTTACATCATTGACTTTCGATCAAGGGATCCCATGACATGTTCGACATCAACACATCTTATCACATCTCATGGATTGTACTGAGTACTTTGAGAGCCAATGTCATTACTAGTGGTTTATCTCACGCTTGTTAACAGTTTACATCATTGATTGGTAATCAAGCGGTTTCTACCATGTTCGACTTCGACACATTCAATCGCATGGATAGAATCGTACTGTTTCGGGACATAGAAATGAAGACCCTGGATCTAGTTTCCACCATCCAGGCTGTGAGGAATTTTGTATTCATTATACTATGGACTATTCATAAACAGATGGTTGTGTCCATACTGTGTCCACATATGTCTGTACTTATGATGTGTTATGAGATCATTCCTATATCAGAGCACAGTTAGTCTTCTAGTTAAGTTTTCAGTCTCTTAGTCAGTTTTTATCTGAGTATGGGAATGCCTACCTTAGCGATGATATGATCTCATATATATATTTTGCATTGAATGTTTTTACAGGTTCCAACTTGGCTCTCCGCAAGATGATCCTCGAAATGATAAAGTACTTCACTCTTCCTAAATGATAAATGAAAAGTCCTCATCTACTACAGACTTCGCACTTTAGGAGGCAATCTGTTACACAAATATATCGTCACCTTGATTATTTGCAGTCGGTATGGGTCTATCACCACTTATACCAACCTCCTAAGCAAGTCTCAGACCTCAGCTCTTCAAAACAAGCTTTGGAAATGAGAGAAAGACATCAAAAAAGCAATGTAACTCTGGTTCCGCACTTTCTCTCACTTTTGCCTGTGGGCCCGCACCTTTTGTTCAGAGTATCTGCGTACTTATACGCTCTGTATGTAAAGGGGAAGGTGCGTACCCATGTGAAAGTCAAAAGGCGTAATTTCTATCTTAAAAAACTCACTTTGGGTTAATTCTAGAGGTTTCTAGAAGGAATTTTGACGTGGATTGTTCGCTCTAAAGTGGTTCATGCATCCCAAAAGAGAAGGAGCTAATCCCTTGTTAGGAGGAGCTATCCCTTTGAAGGAAGATTCTATCCCTTTAAAGGAGTACCTAGTAACTGATCTCCATTGCACTATAAATTGAGGCATTGGGTCAGTAGCCAGAGAGGTTAGAAGCTGAACTTTTGAGGGTAAATGCTAGTGAAATCAAAACTTCCTATTTGAGCTTAAGAGGAGAGATCACATACCTTTTTGGCCCCATTAGGGAGTGAGTGAAGCTTGTCAAAGTAGAGGAGACTTCTTGTTGGACCCTAGAAGGAGCTTGTACAACTTCAAGGCAAAGGTTGTAAGGTTCTTTTCTTTTGAATTAATACAATCAAGCTCATTTTTCTCAAAAAGTATCTTATGTTATTTGTTTCATGGACTCCTTGACTTTCATGTTAAATATGTTTTATAATATTGGATATTCAGGTGTTATTTAATCGTTTGCCTTGTTTGTGTTTGCAGGTTTGCGACAAAGGAACTTACTTGGATCAAAGGAGCAAAGGCATCCCCAAACTTGCGTTGGACATAAGGTAGGCCTTAAACACATTTGTTTGCCATTATTTATAAATCACATTTAGAGAAAGATAGTGTCTGGTTGGTTTGCTTGTCATTAGGTCTTCTTTAGATTCTAGGAAGGTCTATCTTGTCCGCAAGGTCGACTCATTCCGCGTGACAAAGCTCACCAGATCAGTACATTGGCTAAATGGCTCTTATGACTAATCTAGTAGAGACTGATCCATCCTCTTTCGAGGAAGCAGTAGAGAAACCGATATGGGTTGATGCAATAGTGGTGTAGTACGAATCCATTGTGAAGAACAATGTTTGCGAGGTGGTTCGAAGACCAGTAGACAAATTAGTTGTGGGTTCAAGATGGATCTTCAAGGTGAAGCATGCAGCAAATGAAATGATCTGTTTGAGAAATTAATGTAAATGTGCTTGAGGTTGTATAAATTGCAAATGTGAAAATTGAGCTTTTATGTTAAATTATTATACACATAAAGCATGAATTTAAACTCTAAAATAACAGAAAACAACAAACAGATACACCATAAAAATAACCACAGCACAACAAGTGATAAAGGAGTTCACCCCTTCTAGGCTACATCTCCTGGTCCAGCTTCCAATGGCTTTTCCCTATATCATTATGCTAAAAAATGGTGGTTACATAAGTTTAAATGCTTGAGAATTGTAAAAAATGCATATCTAGCCTCTTTCTGTTCCCAAAAAGACCAAAAATTGAGAAATTTATGAGATTTTCTTTCTTTTATCCAATTTTGCAGTTGATCTCCCTACAATTCGACCCAAATCTAGTGTGGGTGCCCCGAACGTAGAAATAATCCTCCAAACCTAGCTCAATTCTCGCTTGGTGGGCGAAATTGTAGGACCATTAGTTTGGCCAATAAGCCCCCGAAAACTGCGCGCTCTTGGTCATGTTGACCATCATAAGGTTAGGGGATGGTCCCCCACCACTGGCAGTTAAGTCCATGACTTTTGGGCACACCCACATGGGCGGTTAGGGCTCGGTGATTTTAGAGGCGAGCAGTTAGCTAATGATTTGGTAGGCGGTTTGGAATAACGTTCACAAAGGGCAGAGTATTAAAGTCCGGTGGTTAGGTTTGATGTATGGTGGTTTTAGTGTAGGGGTTACTGCCATGATGATGGTGGTCACAAGTGGAGGATGTTAACATTTAATTGGGGTTGTGGTTAGCCCCTAACCATGGTCCATGGAACGGGGTCAGGGGTTAACCATGGTCCCCACCCCCCAACTCAAACTCACCACCCATTAAATATAATAACTTTTCCAACATTAAACAAGTGGCATATGTGGTTTGTTGGTAACGAATGTTGTTTATATGGTGGAGGTTAGAAATTTGATTCCCGTGGAGTTAATTTCGATTTGCCCCAAAAAAATTAAGTGGCCATCGAGGCACCACGTGGCAGCCTCACTTGGCAGCCTCCGGTTAGTCCACGTCAGCACACACCATACTGAATGAAAATTTTCCAATGCAACAACATAATATTCTGACATGTGGTAAGCTGTGATTGGTCCAATGAAGCCTAGTCAACCTTGCATAATTAGCATGCCCAACTAGCTGTATGGATTGTTGACTAGGTAGGCTACACATTTTTTTGCCAAACTTTGCCTATTTGGGAAATTGATCAAAACTCATTTTTGGGAGCATACGACGTTCGTTTTCTGTGAAACAAGTTGCGTAGGATTTAGGAAGACGATATCTACACGTTCATTTAGGTTTATCTTCAATCCAAAAACTTTCATTTTGAGCGTGTTTTTGAGTACTAGATCACTCCTCCCCACTAGAAGCTTTTGGACCCCAAAATATCACTTTCAATTGTCAAGTAGATGAGGGTACAATTACCTCACCTTTCCAATCTCGATCCATTTATCTTTACTAGGATTTTTTCCTTTTAACTCCACACAAAGGTACTCCACATTCCCTTGTTTCTAAGTCCTTGTTCTTCTATCAAGAATGATGTCTTGTTGTAGTTCTTCAAGGCATTGAGGAGAAAAATACTTAATGGAAGGAATTTGAACATTCTCTTCTTGATCTTTAATCAAATGAGGCTTATACAACCTTAAATTTTCAACATTAACAACAACATAAATTTGCATATATGAAGGCAAATCCAACCTGAAGGCATTATCACCAACCTTTCTAGAATTTTGTATGGACCATATAGAATTGGTTTCAGTTTTTTACCTTCTCCTTGAAGCTTTTCTTTGCTAATGTGAAGCCAAAATTCATCACCGACTTGGAAATTGTGATCTACAAGATGCTTGTCATGCCTTGTCTTTTACTTAACTTGGCTCTTTTCCAACTGTTCTTGGACTCTTTGATGTACTAATTGGATTTTTTCAATGAACCTTTTTGCTTTATATATGTCACTATGACCATCAATAGCAACATCCTTTCCGAAAATGAAATCCCAAGGAGACTTAGGCAAGTATCCCAAACATGCTTTAAATGGCGATGTTTGAGTTGAAGAGTGCTTGGCCTGGTTTTAAGCATGTTGAATGTAGTGAAAATGTTCATCCTACAACTTAGGATGCTTGCTACAATATCCACGAAGAAGTTGTATCACGGTCTTATTCACTGCATCTGTTTGACCATCTGTTTTCAGATGAAATGTTGTACTCTTTTTCAATTTTGTGTCCATGAATCCCTACAAACTTGACCAAAAGTTCCCAACAAAGCGAGAATCTCGATCACTAACAATGGATGTGGGCAATCCAAAATGCACCAATAAATTCTGAAAGAACAACTAATCAATTTGTTCAGTTGTAATTTGATTTTTACATGGCATCAAAACACACATTTTGCTGAAGCTGTCCACAACTACATAAGGATAATCATGATTCCTTTTTGACATAGGAATACCTCCAACGAAATCCATACAAACACTCTCCCGTGGATGAGAATGTACTGGAAGTGGTGTGTACGATCCTAAATTTATATTGCTAGGCTTACTAATATGACATAATGAACATCCTCTAATAAAACGTGACACACTTTCAAGCATACGAGGCCAATAACAATACATATGTAGATGTGCCACCATCTTACTTACATCGAAATGACCAACAATAAGAGGGGTATGTGCCTCTCTTATGATGTTGACTCTTTCTCCCTGTGGAATACAAATATTACCAAGATGGTACAACAAGTTATCATGCATATGATAATCCAATTCTCCTACTTGGTTCCCTTGACTCAAAGTTGCATATACATCTTGAAAATAACTATCTAAAGCACATTGTTCAACATAGCTCTCATGCAAAATAGAATTGTGCTTAAGAATAGTAGCAGAACTAACAATGGACCTATAAATTGTATCAACAAATTTATTGTAGATACCTTTCTTATACCTTGTCACCAAGTGGTATTGATGAAGAAAACCCATCCAACGAAAGTGCCTTGATTACTGGAACTTTGTTTGTGATTGAAGTATTGTAATGGTTGATGATAAGTGTGAATGATTGTTTCCTTACCCATTAAGTAGTGTTTCCACTTTTTCACACTTTGCACCAATGCATACAATTCCTTGTCATATGTAGGATACTTAATCACTGCACCATTAAAAGTTCCTGAACGAAAACAGATGGGCTTACCTTATTGCATGATGATTTCACCCATGGCATAGTCACTAACATCAGTCTAAATCTCAAATGACTGTCTCAAGTCTGGAAGTGCAAGTACTGAAGCTGAATTGATCTTTTCCTTCAATGCATCAAATGCCTTTTTTGTTTTCCTCCCCACTAAAAAACCTTTTTCACACTTGTCAATGCATGCAAAGGAGTTGCAATAGAATAAAAGTTAGCAATAAATTTCCTCCAATATTGGGCTACTCCAAAAAACTTCTTATCTCAACAACTGTCTTGGGCTTTGATCAACTCAAAAATGAGATCAACCTTGGAGGGATATATTTTCAATTCGCCTCCTCAAACAATATGACCCAAATACACTAAGGAAGTTTTTCCAAACTTACACTTTGACATCTTTAAAAACAATTGTTCTTTCTTCAAGACATCAAGTACATTTTTGACATGCATGACATGTTCTTCACAAGATCTACTGAAAATCAATATGTCATCTAAGTAGACTATCACAAACTCATCTAGAAATGGCCTCAATACATCATTCATCACATGCATGAAGGTAGCAGGAGCATTTCAAAGACAAAAAGGCATAACTAGCCATTCAAACAAAGCTTGGTTTATTTTGAATGTTGTCTACCATATGTCACCTTCAACAATTCTAGTTTGATGATAGCCACTCCTTAAGTCCAACTCAGTAAAATATTTTTCATCTTTCAATTGATCAAGTAAATCATCTATTTTAGGAAGTGGGTAATGATTCTTCACTGTAATCTTTTTCAATACATGGAAGTCTACACACATGTGCCATGTTCCATCCTTCTTCAGCACCAAAACAATAGGTGACTCGCATGGCGAAGGACCTGGTCTGATGATCTGTTATGCAACTAGCTCACAAAATAGAAGAAAATATAGATCAACGACTTCAAAATCAACCTCTTCGATGGGGAAACCTCCTTTACTTTACACAAATGAATAATTCTTGGATGATACAAATGACAATACCTCCTTTCTATATATAGGAGTCTATGGGGTCCCAATACAATCAGAGCCTACATAACGATAATATTGCAGGGGAACAACAATAACAATAGTGGGCTTCTATGGGGCACAATAATAACAACATGGGGAGTATATGGGCATAATAATACAATAAGGGGGTTTAACTAATAAAAATAAGGGGTTACACTAGTAATATAGGGACCTAACAAGTCCCTCTCCTTCAAAAACTATTGTCCTCAATTCTTGAGTAGTTTTGGATGCTTATGTATAAAATTATCATCCTCCCATGTGACATCTTCAGCAGGTAAGTTCTTCCACTTGATGAGATAATCTGAAATTGGTCAATTTCGTAGCTGTCGATTTCTTATTTTTGTGACTACTTCAGGTCCAATATGATTTTTCCTTCTTCGTCAAGTTCTGGAAATATTGTTTGAACTGTGATCTTCTCACCTATAACCTTCTTTAAGCATGAAATATGGAAACCTGGGCGTATTCGAGAAGTGCAGGAAGCTCCAATTTGTATGCCATAGTACCAATATTTTATAACACCTTGTACAAACCATAAGACTTTGGTGATAATTTATTATTCTTCTTAGCTTTCTCGAGGGACATTTGTTTGTATGGTTATATTATTTCCAACATTTCCTTCTCATAAATATCTTTGTGTAAATATTTTCCTTTGATTGGATGAATTTCGAAAATAATGGGTCTTTCTTCTTGTATTAAAAAGACACCAATTCCATTTCCTAAGGCATCACATTCCACAATAAAGGTTTTTATGAAACTTGGCATGGATAAGACCTGTGCTTGGCACATTGCCTCTTTAA
Source organism: Pinus taeda (assembly GCA_000404065.3). NCBI lineage: Eukaryota > Viridiplantae > Streptophyta > Pinopsida > Pinales > Pinaceae > Pinus > Pinus taeda. The sequence goes on along the minus strand of APFE031207557.1, from coordinate 46,133 downwards.
GATGTTACTAGGCCTTCATTGCTTCTAGAGTCCAAGAAAATGCATCTTTCTTTAGTAATGTTGTTAGAGGTGATTCTATTCTCCCATAATTCTTATAAAACTTGCGATAATACCTTGTCAACCCGAGAAATCCTCGCAAATGCTTTATGGGTGTGGTCATTTTCCATTCTTTAATGGCTTTAATTTTTCTAGGGTCTACCTTAACACCTTCATGACATACAATATGACCCAAATATTCCACTTCTTGTACTCCAAAGAAACATTTGGAGCTTTTTGCATATAGTTTTTTCTCCTCCAATAGTTTGAGCACCCTGTCAACATGTTGAACATGATCCTTCCAAGACTTATTGTAGATTAGTATATCATCAAAAAATACTAACACAAATTTTATAAGGAAGGGTTTGAAAATAAAATTCATCAAACCTTGAAATGTAGAAGGTGCATTGGTAAGGCCAAAAGGCATGACAAAAAATTCATAATGACCCTCATGAGTTCTAAATGTTGTTTTCAGAATTTCTTTAGTATTCATTATGATTTGATGGTATCTTAAACGAATATCCATCTTGGTGAAGTAAATTGCTCCATGTAATTCATCCAATAATTCATCAATAATAGGCATGGGAAATTTGTCTTTAATAGTAAGCTTGTTGAGCTCACTATAATCTGGACACATTCGCCATGATCCATCCTTCTTGTGTACCAATACCAATGGAGCAGAGAAAGAACTTTGACTAGGCTGAATTATACCAACCTTTAGCATTTTTGCAACCATACGTTCAATTTCACCCTTTTGGGATTATGGATATTTGTAAGGCCTGATGTGTGGGGGAACACTTCCTGGAATCAAATGAATAGCGTGGTCATGATCATGAATAGGTGCGAGGCCTTTGGGAGTTTTAAATACCTTGGAATGATTGTCCAACACTTTTTGAAGATCTAGAGAAATAGATGATTTCAATGTGGGAAACTCTAGTGAACATAATTGTGCAATTACACCTCGTTCTTTCTTTAGAAGCTTTGTCATGCTATTAGAGCTGATTATCTTTCCCAGTTTCCCTGCGATACTGCTTAATTCAACTTCCTTTCTCTCCCAAAAGAAATTCAAGAAAATTTATTGAAAATTAAAAGCTATCATACCTAAAGATTGTAGCCTTTGGACTCCCAGTACAACATCAACACCACCCATTGGAATGGAAAGCATTGAACTATTCATTACATATTCTCCCATGGATAACTTGATATTATGGCACTTTCTATAGAAATTTATGGTTCCGGCATTTGCAACCATCACTTGACACTTTGGTGCTAGATATAGGAAGCAATTTAATTCCTTGGCTATCTTACAATGAATAAAATTATGTGTACTACCCAAATCAATCAACACTATTACATTTTTCTTCTTGATATGTCCTTCTATCTTGAGAGTATGAGGAGTGGTAATTCCTGCCAATGCATTACAAGATATGGTCAAATTCATTTCTTCTTTCCCTAGGGTTGGTTCCTAGTGTATATCCTCTTGTTTTGACGTTTCTTGTTCCTTTTCTTCCTCCTATTCACGATCTATGTAAAATAATTTCTTCTTAGCACACTTATGACCTTTAGTGTATTTTCTATCAAAACTGTAACAAAGCCCTTTTTCTCTTTTTTCTTCCAATTGTTGTGGTGTTAACCTTGCAGGTTGTGGAAGGCTAGGGGAAACAACACTTCCATCTTTATAGTTGTCAGTGGTAGGCTTCCTTTTCGCCATAATTTTTGTTTAAATTTTTCTTGCCAACCTAAATGCCTTCTCCAATGAATCAGGTTCCCAAAGGCGAACCTCATGTTGGATGTTATCTTGTAAATTCCCTATGAACACATCAATTCTATGCTCCTCTGGAATATCTTTTACCCTTATATTCAATTTTTAGAATTCCTCAATGTGCTCCACCATTGAACCCTTTTGTTTGAGATTTATTAATTGGATAAAGAAGGAGTTTCTTTTTGTATCCTCATAATGTGCTATCATTTCCTCCATAAAATTGATCAAGTGAAATTTGTTTTACGAGAGCAAAGCCATCGATACCATAGAAACTGATTGGGTTCTATATATAAAGTTGCAATGCATACCTTTTGTGTGTTTTTCACATTATGGAGATTGAAATATTGCTCCATCTGTAGTATCCATGTTACAAGATCCTTGCCATCAAACTTCCTCATATCGATCTTTGGAACATGGTGGGTCTTCTATCCAATTTTAGATTTAGTGGAATCATGTTTAGCGTTTCTTTTATTCTCATCATGAGTTTCCTCTACTACCTTTTCACCATGAGGAAACATTTCTTGAAGCAACTTTGCCAAACCTCCTTTCAGACCTTCCATGAATTTCTTCAAATATTCAATGTTTACTTCTAACCATCCATCTTAGATTCCATGCAATCAATATTAGCTTCCATGTCGTTCATATTAGCTTCCACGCCTTTATTTAAACCATCCATCTTAACTTTTGTTACTTCTTGTGAGAGTGAATTTTTTTGCACTTGATCTTGTAATTTTGATATATCATGTTGCATTTCTTCCTCTTCTTCATGAGTCATGGTATAGATTTCAAGTTCTTTACTAGGTGTTTCCATTTTCTTTCTTTAGGGCATCAATTAATGATAATTATGTTTCACTATTCCCTTTGAATTACTTCAAACTAATTTTTCAAACCAAACTTATGAAAATTTTTAAAAAGACTACACACATTTTTTTGCTTTGTAGGAGCTTGATATTGAATCTGTTGTATCTCTATAATTTCGGATCTCCAAGTTCTGAAATTTCGTCTTGTTCTGAGTCCTTTTTCCAACCCCACAAGTCTAATCAATATTTGTTTCTCCAAGAAAGAGTTATTTGAAATATCCCACGATGGCTTGATTATAGACTGGTTCAATAGAGCGAACTTGTACGAATTTCCACGTGTCATTGTTTTGACCTTCAGACCCGGAAACTATTCAAAAAAATAGAGTCTGTCCTCTTTCTGCAACTGTTTACGAAATTTCAATTTTATGCTCAGAGAGAAGTTTATGATGATTTTCCCTAGGTCACCTATGTTAGATATAATTTGGGAGCTTGCAAAAACCCTAACTTCTTTCGATAATATCTCAAAAACTATAGCAAGAAAAGATCTGAAATTTGGACCCAAGGGTCATCAATATTTTGCTCAAATGGGTTTTAATTTGAGATTCTGAAATTTCGTGGAAACAAATTTATAGCAAAAATACCATGATGACCTGTTTGAAGTAGCAAAACCCTAGAATCCAAAGTTCTGATACCAAATTTTATGCAACAAGCTCACAAAATAGATGAAAATTTAGATCAACGACTTCAAAGTCAGCCTCTTCGAGGGGGAAACTTCCTTTAAATTACACAAATGAACAATTCTTGGATGATACAAATGACACGACCTCCTTTCTATATATAGGAGACTAAGGGGTCCCAATACAATTAGAGCCTACATAACAATAATATTATAGGGGGACAACAATAACAATAGTGGGCTTCTATGGGTCACAATAATAACAACATGAGGAATATATGGGCAGAATAATACAATAAGGGGGTTGCACTAATAAAAATAAGGGGTTACACTAGTAGTATAGGGACCTAACATGATCCCTTTGTCTAACAACTCTTGTATTTGCTTCTTAATTTCTGCACTTTCCATCACTTACATCCTATACATGCCAATGTTTGGAAGAGGACAATATTGCTACAATTGTATTTCATGTTGGATTCTCCTTAGGGGAGGAAATGCTTTTGGCTCTTGAAAAATCTTATCATATTGGTTAACAACCTCAACCAAATCAGATTTCAATCTTGAGTCACAACCTTGAAAAACTTCATTATCAAGGTCATTCTTAGGTTTGATCATTAGAAGCACAAACTTCTTGCTAGAGTTTACTAGTCTCTTCATCTGCCCCACATTCACAAGTGAAAGATTTAGTTTCTTACTATGGGCTCTTACAATGTACTCTACTCCATATTTGAATAAATGGTATTTGTTTATGTCAATGGAAGATAGTTTTTCTATCGTACACCAGGATCGATAGCTATCTCATTGGTTTTGGCTTCAAAAAAAGTGAAGCAGATGCAAACCTCTATTATATTTTGGTACAAGGTAATTTTTTTATTATTGTTTTATATGTTTATGACTTGATCCTTACTGGTGATGAGAAGCCGATTAGATCTCGCAAGGAGGACCTTGCAAGAGAGTTTGAGATGAAGGACATGGGTCTCATGTACTAATTCCTTGGATTGGAAGTATGTCAAGGTGATGGAGAACGATTTGTATATCAGGGAAAGTATGTCAACAAGATACTTCAAAGGTTCCACATGGATAGTTGCAAACCCATGGAGACTCCTCTAGCGACCAACTAGAGGAAAGAGGATGCCACTTCAGGTGAGGAAGTGGATGCAATTGGTTACCAAAATTTGGTGGGTTCACTCATGTATCTTGTGAACACATGACTAGACATATGTTATGCATTCAACCAACTAATTCAAGCTATGGCTAGGCCAACCAAATTGTTTTAGAGGGCAACAAAGCATGTTCTATGGTACCTCAGAGGCACTACTTAGTTTTGAATTTGGTAAAGATAGATAAAGGGAGTGAAGCCGTGTGGCTTCATAGATGAAAATTGGGTGGGAAGTCCATCAGACCAGAAGAGTACATCAAGTTGAATTTTTAGTGTTGGGTCTGCAGTGGTTTATTGGTATAGCAGGAAACATAGACCATTGGCACTCAAATCAGTAGAAGCAGAATACATGGCTGCAAGTAAAGCAACATGTGAGGTGACTAGGATGAGAAATATACTTGATGGCTTGCTTGGTCGGATGTTGCATCCTACTATGATTTATTGTGATAATCAGAGTTGTATCAAACTCTCTCAGAATCATGTTTTTCATGATCAATCCACACATATTGATATTTGGTATCACCATCTACGTGATTCTTTGCAGACACATATTATGTTGTTGTAGTAAATTCCAACAAAGGAACCAGATGTTGATATTTTGACAAAGGCCTTGTCAAGAGGGAAGTTCGAGTTCCACATGTGCCTCATAGGGGTAGTTGATATTCCCTTTATTTTTTAGAGAGAGTCTTGGAAATTCAACAAGCAAATCTAGTTTTGATTTTTCCTTGGTCAAACTATATTAAAATTTAAATTTCCACATCAACAAACAAATTGGATGAAGTTAACTTGTGTGACATGGATGTCACCTAGTTTACTCAATAAATTAGAGTTATGGGAGTTAGATTTTATTTCTGCATGATTTATTGCCAATTTGTAGCAATCTATTTAAGTTAATTTGAGTTATTGTCAGTTTAACTAGTTTTAACTATTAGAAGAACTAGTGGAGGTCAAGTTGTGGAAGTGGAACTTCCATCACACTTAGTGATCAACTAGTTAACTGATCAATCAACCCAAAATAATTGTTTCATGCAAAGAATTCGAGTTACCTAGTTGAGATGAAGATTCCAAGGTAGTGTATTATCAGTTGTAGCATATTCCAATGTGTACTGTTGGTGCATGCAGTCAAAGAATGACCTAAGGCAATTGTGTAATTCCATAGTGTGAAATTCCTAAGCAAATAGGGGAAATTTCCCAAGGGAACAACACAAAGAAATAGGACCTTGGAGGGCCTGAAAATTGGCTAAGTGTTGGCTAGATTTAGTCAGTTAGGTAGAGGGATAAACTATACACTTGTACGGTGTGCTCAAGCTTGAGCATGGATATGTATTTCTTCTCTTTTCTCTTATTAATGCAATATATATAGGAATGGGTTTTGAGTAGTTTCTTTCCCCTAGATAAATCTTTGTGCATGTGTGATGTTTCCTTTTTCATGTTTATGATTCTTATTTTTTTATGGTGAATTAACTTTTGCAGATGAGTAGAGTAGCTTCAAGTCTTGTGATTTAGTAAATTTCATGAGCATTGTTTAATCTACACATTGCTTTCTATGGCTACATTTATCAACTCTCTAATTCATTGTGCTCCCCAGATGCTATATTCCACTAACTCTATTCCAATGGCTACATTACCTAGGCTACTCTGCTAATATAATTGGAGAGGCTAATCCACTAACCAAATGGGCATAATCCATTTAATATTCCTACAGAGACACATAGAGGGACATGTAGAGGTTACAGGTTGGGGTAGGTTACACATTGAGATACATGATCAATGCAGGTTCAATTAGATATAATGCTTGAGGCTTGATTAGCTTACAAAATGAGATACAATTCATGAGGTTCAATGGATGAGATTACACAATTAAGGTTACACATTAATGTTTACATGATGCAGGTTTGATTAGGGAGGTTATATGATGAATGTTGAGTTTTATGGTTGTTGATTGGTGTTGGCATGTTGATTGGTGATGGAAATGGTGTTGGCAAGGGCAGGTAATGGGAAAAACTACCCGATGACAAGCTTACCAATACCAACAATCATTCTTACAGCTACTCAATCCCCTTTCACTTTATGATACAGAACAATACCATATGGCATGAGCGAGGCATTAATTATAATGCACCTAGTCATTAAGATAAGGTGACAAATATTTATATGTAGTCACATTTCTTGTCAAATAATGGAAGTTGGCAATGGCAAGTGATACTAGTTAGTGATTGATTGATTTTGCACATATACAGAGATAGATAGACGATCCCACAAATGAATGACTGCCCACATCACTACTTGACTTCCCAATGACAATAATACCCAAAAATAGAGAAACAACCCCTCAAAGGTAAGAAACCCATGATAATTACAATTACATAAGTTGATCCCACCTATAAAAAGAAAAGGGACTCAACGGTATTGGGCATAATTCTGTCATACCTAGTAGCTGGCCATTCTATTTCAATACACGGTTCTAGAACTTGAATTCCTAGGACAATGTGAAAAATCTATCTAGAGAGGTGGAGGAACCATAACAAACTTTTCCTACGACATTGGTCCTTTTTGGGGTGCTCTTCTTTGTTCCCTGGAAAAAAACGATTCCCAATGTTCACAATCTTGTTCAATGAAAAATGTATGGTTCCTAATGTTCACAATTGTCAATTTGTGGGAAGAAGCTAATTGTGTGGAAGTGCATAGCTCCGCACAATGAACTTAGGCTTATTGTGTGGAAATCTACACTTCAATAGAATAAAATTTGTGTTGTACGAAAAAATAGTTATGTGTGAAGATATTTTGTTGTGCATAGTTTTCTCCAAACTCTGCACAATAAGAGAGCGTTTGCACAATTCTTATACATATGAAATCAATTTTTGACCTCATTTATTTTAATTATCATCGGGTTTCATGTGTTATCCGCCTTTTATCTCCACTTCTTAACAACTAGAAAATGGTGTATGCATATATGGAGTTCCAATGCTTGTATGATATACGTTTCCTAGATATAGGCAAGTGCTTTGACCAATCAAAATCTCCCAATATATTTCATTCAGCAAATATGTTGATAAATTATTTTTAAATGCTCTTCAAATTTGATAAGGGAAAACAGGACATTACACCACCAAAAATGAAGCAATGATATTTTCATAAAAATGATAATTGTGAGTTTAATGGGTTGATAAATGTAGGTGGTATCAAAGTCTCCATCAAAATTTGAATTGTTGAGAAATCTACGACGGTTCAAGTAGGTGATTTCTCTTGTTTTGATAATTGCTTGTGATGTCTTTTTACTTATCTTTATTAGATTCTTTTTCAACTTGATTATTATTGTGTTTTTATCATAAAACAAATACAAAACCATAAATAACAATTAGATAAGAAGGCACAAGATATAGGCGATCACCTAGGGTGAAAACCTCTCTAATTGAGTGGAAAACCCACCAAAGTTCTCCTCTTCTTATAAAACTTTAGTTGACGAATTCCAAAGCCTATGACCCTTGACCAAAATCCTCCAAGACTAATTCAAATATTTCCTTCTTGATGAGATTTCCTTCCAGCAATTCCTCGACAACTTCTACAATTTTAACCTCCAGCAAATTCTTTTGCAACTTCGAACCCCCAACAGACTCTTCTGCAACTTCGTCCTCCTAACACATTATTTTCCAAAAACCCTAGCGTTTGCACATGTGGAAAATAATGGTAGATTTGTATTTCTTTCCTCTTCACTTGATTTGATTCTCTCTCATAGATAAATTGGCTTGCATAGTGTCCTTCTTGATGCCCTAAATCAACTTCTACAACTTAGCCTTGTCTTCTATAATAGGTTCCTTAATTCCTTTGCGTGTGTGGATAATAATAGCCCAAAAACAACCCAAAAATATTTCTTTTCTTTCCTTCTCCTCTTCCTTCTTTTCTTCGCACCTTTTTCTCTTTCTTGATCGAATTTATGTGAAGTGAGTGTCATCAGTGAGGTCAAAATCTCCCTTATATTTACGTCTCCTACCACGTTGAATTGCTCCTTTTAGGCTAATTTGTTCACTTGATAAGGCTCACTTGATATTTGCATCATGACGCGGTCTTGGAGGGTATTTTGACTCTCCTTTGACTCAAATAAATTCTATTTACAATATGTAACATGCCCAAATGGGTCTTCATTACATGACAATGACTCAATTGACTTTTAGAATCAATAACAAGCCCTAGAAGCACTCAATGAGTGCCTGACCTATAAAATAAATCTCCCTTGAGCATGAAACCCATGCCTCAAGAACAAAAATAATAAATTTATTTTTTCTCTTTACATTAAATACATAAAATCATGATTACATATGCCATTATGAATACTGAACCTAGTTACATATTTCAACACTCCCTCTTAACTAGGGAGGTATTCATAATCCATACAAGGTGCTTGGACATTCTCAATCTGAAGAATTCTTATAAGAAGAGTTGGATTGGTAAGACATATATCTGAATCATTCCAACCAACATTGTCACATAGCAAGGCCTTGACTAATAACTACATATTTCCACAAGATCATAACACAATGCTAGCGAGACTAATGACTCATAAACACCATCATCATTGTCTCTCAAGGAACATAGCCCACTTGGGTGTTCATAGGGTTTGTTGTTTCAGGACAATTCCTATCTTGGAATACTACATCCTTAAGGAACTTACTCTATGAATACTCTTATATTAGATACCCTACCTCATCCTCAGGGAGGATCAAATGCCAAATGCTTATCCAATCCTCCAATCTTTCTTCACATAGTGAAGAAAATAATGATGTGTTTGTCTCTCCCACTTGACTATGGAATAAATACCATTCCTATAAAAGGAATGTACCCATGCTACCTCTTATCTAGGGACTTTTCCAAGCTCCCTCTTCACCTTTGACTTTTCATTGATAATAACTCTCAACTCTTAGGTGGATATCATGGTACTATAAGATACTTGTAGGGATCCTCCTTTCGATGTCATGAACTACATATTCTTCATTATAGAGCTTTCATCTTTTGTAGGGCATCGACCATCCATCACTTTCTTTCATGAACCACATTGGTCATGTCATCCTTTTCTTCATCGAAAATTAGATTTTCTTCATACTGCTACCTTTTCCAAGTCATGTTTCCTTTAGGATCTTCCATCCAACCACATGAACGTTAGTTATAGGTGACATCTACAACTTTATTTTGGTACACTATATCAATCCATCTAGATGTTGTTAAAAAATAAAAAATGAACATCAAATCAAAATTACTTTTTGTGATGGCCTTTCATCATGACATATGTTTCTTGCAACATTAACATCCTACATAAACACATCTCCAATAATTTCAATATCAAGGGTCTCATTCCTTTATAGACCTCATTAGGGTTTTCACACCTTCTCTATGAATATGTCATATCCATTTCTTCTAGTCATCGAATGTTGATTTCCTTTTTCTTACTGGAATATAGTTGCATCTTTCACAATCTCTTCTTCCTTTCTTCACATATTTCTCCCAAGAACTTTTATCTATAGTTCCTTCATATTTTGCAACCACCTCATATTCATATGAGGACATCTTATGTTTATTTCATCTTTGAATATGTGAACCACGCCTTCATTCATCTTTCCAAAGGAAGATATCCATTTTCTTTGGTCGTGCTCATGAGGTAGAGAATTTACTAATGTTATATGCAATTATATGATAACATGACTTAATTTATCAAATATATGCATACCTATTTTCCATTTTTGGTCATCTAGACTTCTTTCAACAAATTACTTTCCTTGCTTGAAAGTACTTGACATGTTGCACTCCTTTTTCATCATACCATCATTCTTCTAGACAATAAATCCCATACAAGGTGGAATTCTCAGTGAGACATTTGCTTCTTCCAAGTAGAGGTGAATCTTCTAATGAAGATTCCAACGAAGGATCTTGATTATCCTCATCTTGCAAATGTTATTTTTTAATGATGATGATGCATGATGGAATCTTTCTATTTTCTATCATTCTAGATGACTTTCTTTCTGCATACTTATTCTTTTAGTGATTTTACCAAGAGATACCTCCTTTATATGATGACTTCTACATCCATGTAGACTTATACTTCAGCTATTTTTTCAAGATTATCTAATGGTGTCATGAGATCTTGCTTCAATCACATGCTTCTAATATGATGACATATTCTACTGAGATGCATCTAGTCATAATGTTTCTCATCTTGGCTGCCATGGTAGATGTAATTTCACCTCCTACTTCTCCTTGTTATGCATCATAGAAACCCTGATAGTGAAGATATATCCCTTTCAATTTCTTCTCATCAGGTTCTTCCACTTCTTCGATGATATGGGATTCAATTATTTCTTTCCTTTTATTGTTATCCTTCTTGAGTTTCAGACAATCTCTTTTGAAGTTCCCATATTCCTGAAAGACATAGCACTAGATCTTCAACATATACTTCTTCTTCTTTTTTTGAGGACCAAACTTTCCAAACTTTCCTTTTCACTTAGCCATGGCAGCAAATGATTGAACTTGTTCATTTGATTGCGCATCAGCTTTTGCCTTCAAAATTGTCTCTTAAATATTATATAATGATCAAATTTCACTAAATGGGTGGCTTCCTTCTTTCCATAGATTCTTGAGACGAATTTCCCCCATTCCTCTGGTAGCGCATTGAATACCATAGTGGTCATTTCTTTATCGGACATTATTTCTCCCAAATCTTGTAGTTGGTCTTGTATTTCTGCCACCCTCATAAAATATGAGGCTATTAATTCTTCCATTGATATCTTCATCTTGTATATCTCAGTTCTCAAAGATACGACTTCTCCAATGATGCTCACAGATTACAATTCTAGTAGCTTGTCATAGATTTTTTTGATGTCTCTAATTTTGATACATAAGGTATGAGGGGATCCTTGATGGATTCTATAAGAATCATCTGAGCCCTTATTTCCCCTTTCATATACTTCTACAGTTCTTGAGCTTCTTCTTGTGATGATTTGGAGACCTTACTATTGCTATGACCAATAAATTAATTCTATATGAGGATCAAATTTGTCCTCTTTTTCTATGCAAGGAAGTTTGATGACCCAACTAATTTATTGATAGCCTTGCAAAGTGAAGTCATTTTGATACATTCAGACATAGATATAAAGATACTTACTTTTCTATTGGTGGTACTCCTACATGATGAGATATTCAACTTGATTCCTTTCTTGATGAAGTTGATAATAGAAGATATCTTCTTAATGGACTTAACTATGCGCGAGGTCACGTTGACCATCATAAGGTTAGGGGATGGTCCCCCACCACTGGCAGTTAAGTCCATGACTTTTGGGCACACCTACATGGGCGGTTAGGGCTCGGTGATTTTAGAGGCGAGCGGTTAGCTAATGATTTGGTAGGCGGTTTGGAATAACGTTCACAAAGGGCAGACTATTAAAGTCCGGTGGTTAGGTTTGATGCCTGGTGGTTTCGGTGTAGGGGTTACTACCATGATGATGGTGGTCACAAGTGGAGGATGTTAAGGTTTAATTGGGGTTGTGGTTAGCCCCTAACCATGGTCCATGGAACGGGGTCAGGGGTTAACCATGGTCCCCACCCCCCAACTCAAACTCACTACCCATTAAATATAATAAGTTTTCCAACGTTAAACAAGTGGCATATGTGGTTTGTTGGTAACGAATGCAGTTTATATGGTGGAGGTTAGAAATTTGATTTCCGTGGAGTTAATTTCGATTTACCCCAAAAAAATTAAGTGGCCATCGAGGCACCACGTGGCAGCCTCACTTCACAGCCTCCGGTTAGTCCATGTCAGTACACACCATACTGAATGAAAATTTTCCAATGCAACAACATAATATTCTGACATGTGGTAAGCTATGATTGGTCCAACGAAGCCTAGTCAACCTTGCATAATCAGCATGCCCAGCTAGCTGTATGGATTGTTGACTAGGTAGGCTACACATTTTTTTGCCAAACTTTGCCTATTTGGGAAATTGATCAAAACTCATTTTTGGGAGCATACAATGTTCGTTTTCTGTGAAACAAGTTGCATAGGATTTAGGAAGACGATATCTACACGTTCATTCAGGTTTATCTTCAATCCAAAAACTTTCATTTTTGAGCATGTTTTTGAGTACCAGATCACTCCTCCCCACTGGAAGCTTTTGGACCCCAAAATATCACTTTCAATTGTCAAGTAGATGAGGGTACAATTACCTCACCTTTCCAATCTCAATCCATTTATCTTTACTAGGATTTTTTCCTTTGAACTCCACACAAAGGTACTCCACATTCCCTTGTTTTTAAGTCCTTGTTCTTCTATCAAGAATGATGTCTTGTTGTAGTTCTTCAAGGCATTCAAGAGAAAATTACTTAATGGAAGGAATTTGAACATTCTCTTCTTGATCTTTAATCAAATGAGGCTTATACAACCTTAAATTTTCAACATTAACAACAACATAAATTTGCATATATGAAGGCAAATCCAACCTGAAGGCATTATCACCAGCCTTTCTAGAATTTTGTATGGACCATATAGAATTGGTTTCAGTTTTTTACCTTCTCCTTGAAGCTTTTATTTGCTAATGTGAAGCCAAAATTCATCACCGACTTGGAAATTGTGATCTACAAGATGCTTGTCATGCCTTGTCTTTTACTTAACTTGGCTCTTTTCCAACTGTTCTTGGACTCTTTGATGTACTAATTGGATTTTTTCAATGAACCTTTTTGCTTTATATATGTCACTATGACCATCAATAGCAACATCCTTTCCGAAAATGAAATCCCAAGGAGACTTAGGCAAGTATCCCAAACATGCTTTAAATGGCGATGTTTGAGTTGAAGAGTGCTAGGCCTGGTTTTAAGCATGTTGAATGTAGTGCAAATGTTCATCCTACAACTTAGGATGATTGCTACAATATCCATGAAGAAGTTGTATCACGGTCTTATTCACTGCATCTGTTTGACCATCTGTTTTCAGATGAAATGTTGTACTCTTTTTCAATTTTGTGTCCATGAATCCCCACAAACTTGACCAAAAGTTCCCAACAAAGCGAGAATCTCGATCACTAACAATGGATGTGGGCAATCCAAAATGCACCAATAAATTCTGAAAGAACAACTAATCAATTTGTTCAGTTGTAATTTGATTTTTACATGGCATCAAAACACACATTTTTCTGAAGCTGTCCACAACTACATAAAGATAATCATGATTCCTTTTTGACATAGGAATACCTCCAATGAAATCCATACAAACACTCTCCCGTGGATGAGAATGTATTGGAAGTGGTGTGTACGATCCTAAATTGATATTGCTAGGCTTACTAATATGACATAATGAACATCCTCTAATAAACGTGACACACTTTCAAGCATACAAGGCCAATAACAATACATATGTAGATGTGCCACCATCTTACTTACATCGAAATGACCAACAATAAGAGGGGTATGTGCCTCTCTTATGATGTTGACTCTTTCTCCCTGTGGAATACAAATATTACCAAGATGGTACAACAAGTTATCATGCATATGATAATCCAATTCTCCTACTTGGTTCCCTTGACTCAAAGTTGCATATACATCTTGAAAATAACTATCTAAAGCACATTGTTCAACATAGCTCTCATGCAAAATAGAATTGTGCTTAAGAATAGTAGCAGAACTAACAATGGACCTATAAATTGTATCAACAAATTTATTGTAGATACCTTTCTTATACCTTGTCACCAAGTGGTATTGATGAAGAAAACCCATCCAACGAAAGTGCCTTGATTACTGGAACTTTGTTTGTGATTGTAGTATTGTAATGGTTGATGATAAGTGTGAATGATTGTTTCCTTACCCATTAAGTAGTGTTTCCACTTTTTCACACTTTGCACCAAAGCATACAATTCCTTGTCATATGTAGGATAATTAATCACTGCACCATTAAAAGTTCCTGAACGAAAATAGATGGGCTTACCTTATTGCATGATGATTTCACCCATGGCATAGTCACTAACATCAGTCTAAATCTCAAATGACTGTCTCAAGTCTGGAAGTGCAAGTATTGAAGCTGAATTGATCTTTTCCTTCAATGCATCAAATGCCTTTTTTGTTTGCCTCCCCACTAAAAAACCTTTTTCACACTTGTCAATGCATGCAAAGGAGTTGCAATAGAATAAAAGTTAGCAATAAATTTCCTCCAATATTGGGCTACTCCAAAAAACTTCTTATCTCAACAACTGTCTTGGGCTTTGATCAACTCAAAAATGAGATCAACCTTGGAGGGATATATTTTCAATTCACCTCCTCAAACAATATGACCCAAATACACTAAGGAAGTTTTTCCAAACTTACACTTTGACATCTTTAAAAACAATTGTTCTTTCTTCAAGACATCAAGTACATTTTTGACATGCATGACATGTTCTTCACAAGATCTACTGAAAATCAATATGTCATCTAAGTAGACTATCACAAACTCATCTAGAAATGGCCTCAATACATCATTCATCACATGCATGAAGGTAGCAGGAGCATTTCAAAGACAAAAAGGCATAACTAGCCATTCAAACAAAGCTTGGTTTATTTTGAATGTTGTCTACCATATGTCACCTTCAACAATTCTAATTTGATGATAGCCACTCCTTAAGTCCAACTCAGTAAAATATTTTTCATCTTTCAATTGATCAAGTAAATCATCTATTCTAGGAAGTGGGTAATGATTCTTCACTGTAATCTTTTTCAATGCATGGAAGTCTACACACATGTGCCATGTTCCATCCTTCTTCAACACCAAAACAATAGGTGACCCGCATGGCGAAGGACTTGGTCTGATGATCTGTTATGCAACTAGCTCACAAAATAGAGAAAATATAGATCAACGACTTCAAAATCAACCTCTTCGATGGGGAAACCTCCTTTACTTTACACAAATGAATAATTCTTGGATGATGCAAATGACAATACCTCCTTTCTATATATAGGAGTCTATGGGGTCCCAATACAATCAGAGCCTACATAACGATAATATTGCAGGGGAACAACAATAACAATAGTGGGCTTCTATGGGGCACAATAATAACAACATGGGGAGTATATGGGCATAATAATACAATAAGGGGGTTTAACTAATAAAAATAACGGGTTACACTAGTAATATAGGGACCTAACAAGTCCCTCTCCTTCAAAAACTATTGTCCTCAATGCTTGAGTAGTTTTGGATGCTTATGTATCAAATTATCATCCTCCCATGTGGAATCTTCAGCAGGTAAGTTCTTCCACTTGATGAGATAATCTGAAATTGGTCAATTTCGTAGCTGTCGATTTCTTATTTCTGTGACTACTTCAAGTCCAATATGATTTTTCCTTCCTCGTCAAGTTCTGGA
Organism: Pinus taeda; assembly: GCA_000404065.3. Classification (NCBI taxonomy): domain Eukaryota; kingdom Viridiplantae; phylum Streptophyta; class Pinopsida; order Pinales; family Pinaceae; genus Pinus; species Pinus taeda. The sequence goes on along the minus strand of APFE031207557.1, from coordinate 30,334 downwards.
AATATTGTTTGAACTGTGATCTTCTCACCGATAACCTTCTTTAAGCATGAAATATGGAAACCTGGGTGTACTTGAGAAGTGCAGGAAGCTCCAATTTGTATGCCATAGTACCAATATTTTATAACACCTTGTACAAACCATAAGACTTTGGTGATAATTTATTATCCTTCTTAGCTTTCTCGAGGGACATTTGTTTGTATGGTTATATTATTTCCAACATTTCCTTCTCATAAATATCTTTGTGTAAATATTTTCCTTTGATTGGATGAATTTCGAAAATAATGGGTCTTTCTTCTTGTATTAAAAAGACACCAATTCCATTTCCTAATGCATCACATTCCACATTAAAGGTTTTTGTGAAACTTGGCATGGATAAGACCTGTGCTTGGCACATTGCCTCTTTAAGATGTTACTAGGCCTTCATTGCTTCTAGAGTCCAAGAAAATGCATCTTTCTTTAGTAATGTTGTTAGAGGTGATTCTATTCTCCCATAATTCTTAACAAACTTGCGATAATACCCTGTCAACCCGAGAAATCCTCGCAAATGCTTTATGGATGTGGTCATTTTCCATTCTTTAATGGCTTTAATTTTTCTAGGGTCTACCTTAACACCTTCATGAAATACAATATGACCCAAATATTCCACTTCTTGTACTCCAAAGAAACATTTGGATCTTTTTGCATATAGTTGTTTCTCCTCCAATAGTTTGAGCACCTTGTCAACATGTTGAACATGATCCTTCCAAGACTTATTGTAGATTAGTATATCATCAAAAATTACTAACACAAATTTTCTAAGGAAGGGTTTGAAAATAAAATTCATCAAACCTTGAAATGTAGAAGGTGCATTGGTAAGGCCAAAAGGCGTGACAAAAAATTCATAATGACCCTCATGAGTTCTAAATGTTGTTTTCAGAATTTCTTTAGTATTCATTATGATTTGATGGTATCCTAAACGAATATCCAACTTGGTGAAGTAAATTGCTCCATGTAATTCATCCAATAATTCATCAATAATAGGCATGGGAAATTTATCTTTAATAGTAAGCTTGTTGAGCTCACTATAATCTGGACACATTCGCCATGATCCATCCTTCTTGTGTACCAATACCAATGGAGCAGAGAAAGAACTTTGACTAGGCTGAATTATACCAACCTTTAGCATTTTTGCAACCATACGTTCAATTTCACCCTTTTGGGATTATGGATATTTGTAAGGCCTGATGTGTGGGGGAACACTTCCTGGAATCAAATGAATAGCGTGGTCATGATCATGAATAGGTGCGAGGCCTTTGGGAGTTTTAAATACCTTGGAATGATTGTCCAACACTTTTTGAAGATCTAGAGAAATAGATGATTTCAATGTGGGAAACTCTAGTGAACATAATTGTGCAATTACACCTCGTTCTTTCTTTAGAAGCTTTGTCATGCTATTAGAGCTGATTATCTTTCCCAGTTTCCCTGCGATACTGCTTAATTCAACTTCCTTTCTCTCCCAAAAGAAATTCAAGAAAATTTATTGAAAATTAAAAGCTATCATACCTAAAGATTGTAGCCTTTGGAATCCCAGTACAACATCAACACCACCCATTGGAATGGAAAGCATTGAACTATTCATTACATATTCTCCCATGGATAACTTGATATTATGGCATTTTCTATAGAAATTTATGGTTCCGGCATTTGCAACCATCACTTGACACTTTGGTGCTAGATATAGGAAGCAATTTAATTCCTTGGCTATCTTACAATGAATAAAATTATGTGTACTACCCAAATCAATCAACACTATTACATTTTTCTTCTTGATATGTCCTTCTATCTTGAGAGTTTGAGGAGTGATAATACCTGCCAATGCATTACAAGATATGGTCAAATTCATTTCTTCTTTCCCTAGGGTTGGTTCCTAGTGTATATCCTCTTGTTTTGACGTTTCTTGTTCCTTTTCTTCCTCCTATTCACGATCTACGTAAAATAATTTCTTCTTAGCACACTTATGACCTTTAGTGTATTTTCTATCACAACTGTAACAAAGCCCTTTTGCTCTTTTTTCTTCCAATTGTTGTGGTGTTAACCGTGCAAGTTGTGGAAGGCTAGGGGAAACAACACTTCCATCTTTATAGTTGTCAGTGGTAGGCTTCCTTGTCGCCATAATTTTTCTTTCAATTTTTCTTGCCAACCTAAATGCCTTCTCCAATGAATCAGGTTCCCAAAGGCGAACCTCATGTTGGATGTTATCCTGTAAATTCCCTACGAACACATCAATTCTATGCTCCTCTGGAATATCTTTTACCCTTATATTCAATTTTTAGAATTCCTCAATGTGCTCCACCATTGAACCCTTTTGTTTGAGATTTATCAATTGGATAAAGAAGGAGTTTCTTTTTGTATCCTCATAATGTGCTATCATTTCCTCCATAAAATTGATCAAGTGAAATTTGTTTTACGAGAGCAAAGCCATCGATACCATAGAAACTGATTGGGTTCTATATATAAAGTTGCAATGCATACCTTTTGTGTGTTTTTTACATTATGGAGATCGAAATATTGCTCCATCTGTAGTATCCATGTTACAAGATCCTTGCCATCAAACTTCCTCATATCGATCTTTGGAACATGGTGGGTCTTCTATCCAGTTTTAGATTTAGTGGAATCATGTTTAGCATTTCTTTTGTTCTCATCATGAGTTTCCTCTACTACCTTTTCACCATGAGGAAGCATTTCTTGAAGCAACTTTGCCAAACCTCCTTTCAGACCTTCCATGAATTTCTTCAAATATTCAATGTTTACTTCTAAACCATCCATCTTAGATTCCATGCCATCAATATTAGCTTCCATGTCGTTCATATTAGCTTCCACGCCTTTATTTAAACCATCCACCTTAGCTTTTGTTACTTCTTGTGAGAGTGATTTTTTTTGCACTTGATCTTGTAATTTTGATATATCATGTTGCATTTCTTCCTCTTCTTCATGAGTCATGGTATAGATTTCAAGTTCTTTACTAGGTGTTTCCATTTTCTTTCTTTAGGGCATCAATTAATGATAATTATGTTTCACTATTCCCTTTGAATTACTTCAAACTAATTTTTCAAACCAAATTTATGAAAAATTTTAAAAAGACTACACACATTTTTTTTGCTTTGTAGGAGCTCGATATTGAATCTGTTGTATCTCTATAATTTCGGATCTCCAAGTTTTGAAATTTCGTCTTGTTCTGAGTCCTTTTCCCAACCCCACAAGTCTGATCAATATTTGTTTCTCCAAGAAAGAGTTATTTGAAATATCCCACGATGGCTTGATTATAGACTGGTTCAATAGAGCGAACTTGTACGAATTTCTACGTGTCATTGTTTTGACCTTCAGACCTGGAAACTATACAAAAAAATAGAGTCTGTCCTCTTTCTGCAACTGTTTACGAAATTTCAATTTTATGCTCAGAGAGAAGTTTATGACGATTTTCCCTAGGTCACCTATGTTAGATATAATTTGGGAGCTTGCAAAAACCCTAACTTCTTTCGATAATATCTTAAAAACTATAGCAAGAAAAGATCTGAAATTTGGACCCAAGGGTCATCAATATTTTGCTCAAATGGGTTTTAATTTGAGATTCTGAAATTTCGTGGAAACAAATTTATAGAAACAATACCACGATGACCTGTTTGAAGTTGCAAAACCCTAGAATCCAAAGTTCTGATACCAAATGTTATGCAACCAGCTCACAAAATAGATGAAAATTTAGATCAACGACTTCAAAGTCAGCCTCTTCGAGGGGGAAACTTCCTTTAAATTACACAAATGAACAATTCTTGGATGATACAAATGACACGACCTCCTTTCTATATATAGGAGTCTAAGGGGTCCCAATACAATTAGAGCCTACATAACAATAATATTATAGGGGGACAACAATAACAATAGTGGGCTTCTATGGGTCACAATAATAACAACATGGGGAATATATGGGCAGAATAATACAATAAGGGGGTTGCACTAATAAAAATAAGGGGTTACACTAGTAGTATAGGGACCTAACATGATCCCTTTGTCTAACAACTCTTGTATTTGCTTCTTAATTTCTGCACTTTCCATCACTTACATCCTATACATGCCAATGTTAGGAAGAGGACAATATTGCTACAATTGTATTTCATGTTGGATTCTCCTCAGGGGAGGAAATGCTTTTGGCTCTTGAAAAATCTCATCATATTGGTTAACAACCTCAACCAAATTAGATTTCAATCTTGAGTCACAACCTTGAAAAACTTCATTATCAAGGTCATTCTTAGGTTTGATCATTAGAAGCACAAGCTTCTTGCTAGAGTTTACTAGTCTCTTCATCTGCACCACATTCACAAGTGAAAGATTTAGTTTCTTACTATGGGCTCTTACAATGTACTCTAATCCATATTTGAATAAATGGTATTTGTTTATGTCAATGGAAGATAGTTTTTCTATCGTGAAGGTAGGGGCTATCCAAAACTATACCACATACGTCTAATGGCACTATGTCAAGCTCTAGTTCATCTATGAAATTTGCAGTAATAACAAATTTCAATTTACATTTTCTAGTTACTTTCAACTGTGCATTGTCACACACCCAACCTAATGGATATGGCTTATGATGTGGAATGGTTTCCAAGTTTAATCTTTTGTCATTGTTTTTAGAGATGAGATTGGCTTGAGAGCCACTATCAAAAATAGTATCAATCTTGTTATGTTTTGAGATTACCTTGACATGGAAAAGTTCTATCCTCTTCTTTTCATTTAAAGTTTCATTGTGATCATTTGAAGTACTAGTGTTAGAAATGGAGACCTTACCTCTTATCCCTATGTATGTGGTCTTGGTTTCATCACCCGAATCAGATCCCAAATCCCGTTTAGGGGTTGCAACTGTCTTTTGTTTTCCTTTGTTGTTAAACTTCTTTGGTTTCATTTCAGGATGAAGCTTCCAACAATGAGCTTCATCATGACCCTCCTTGGAACAATGTTTACATGTTAATTTTTCTCCTTCCTTTTTAATGGATGCATTCTTCTTTCCTTTCCCTTTGAATTTACTCTTTCCCTTGTCTCCACTTTGAAATGGCTTTTTTCTACCCTCTTCTGCACTTTTTTTCCCTCTTTCTTCAAGATATGTTGCCTAAACACAAACCTCATCTAAACTTGTAGGATGAAACATAAGGATAGTATGCCTCAAATAACTATGTAAAACCCCAATATATTTCAAAAAATTGTCATGTGATGACAAATCTACACCTAAAATCGAAGATCTTCTTCTAAATAGTTGGGTGTAACTTTACACACTTTGACTCTTTAGTTGTCTAAAATTGTGCCAATCCATGATTTCTTTCTACATATAAGCTAAAGCATAAAACTGTCTTCTAATTGCAGCAATAAAATCTACCAAAGAAGTTGAGTCCTTACCATGTTTTCTCATCTCTTCTTGTGTTTTCACTTCCCACCAAATCAAAGCAGAACTTTCCAACCTCAATGAAGCTAGTTGAATCTTTGTTTCAACATATCTGATGTTCTGAATCCTACAATAAATTTCAAGTTGACAAACCCAATTATATGGTCTTTCAACTTTCACTTCACCATTATACGTAGGAATTTCGAATTTTATATCAAGTTTTAATAAGAGACTTTTACCATGAACCCTTGGGGTATGTGGAGGTGTTTGAGTAACAATTGTTGTGGAAGAGGAAGAGGATGAAGGTGAGGATGGAGATGAAGATGATGGTGGAGATGGTGGATGTTTACCTCCATTCCCTTTGAAAGTCTTCTCTTCATCATATTTTCCTCTTGAAGAACCCTTTCCTCTTGAAGGCTTGGGAATTTCACCCTGCAATCTTGAATTTCTATCTTCATAAAGAACTTTCACCATATCAGTCATGTCAAAGAATGCTTTTCTAAAATTTTTCTCATCCTTTGATATATTATCAGCTCCTCCTTCATGTGAGATTCTTACTGAAGCTTTAGATGCAATTTGAGATGGAATTTGTGGTGGAGATTGTGGAAAATGTTCTCTCCTCGGCATTGTCCCAACTTGAGAACCTGCATCCACAAGCTTTCCTTATCCTCTATTGAGCTTAAACCTTGTAAGCATAAAAAACACTTGCAAACAATTAAATCCTCAAAACAACAAGAAAACCAAATCTCTGATACCAAACTTGATCTGTATGAGATATTAATGTAAATGTGCTTGAGGTTCTATAAATTGCAAGTGTTAAAATTGAGTTTTTATAAGATTTTATGTTAAATTCATATACACAATAAATCATGAATTTAAACTCTAGAATATAACAAAACGATAGCCAAATACACCATAAGAATAACCACAACACAACAAGTGATGAAGGATTTCACCTAGGCTTGTCTGGCCTCTTTCTGCTCCCAAAAAGACCAAAAACTTATGAGATTTTCTCTGTTTTACCTAATTTTGTAGTTAATTTCCCTACAATTTGGACCAAACCCAGCATGGGAAACTCGAATACGAAATTGCTCCTCTAGACCTGGCTCAAATCCCGCTCGACAAGCGAAATTGTAGAACTGTTAGTTTGGCCAATAAGCCCCTGAAATCTACGCGCTTCTAGTCGTGTGGGCTTTCAGAAGGTCAGGGGCTCGACCCCCACCACTTGCGGTTAAGTCCATAGCTTCTGGGCACTCTCACATGGGTGGTTAGGGCTCGGTGGTTTCAGAGGTGGCTAGTTAGTTGACGATTTGGCAGATGGTTTGGAATAACATTCACATAGGGCGAAGTATTAAAGGCCGATGGTTATGTTTGAAGTTCCGCGGTTTTGGTGTGGGGGTGATAAGAAAAGGTTACGTTAACATTTAATTGGGGTTGTGATTAGCCCCTAACCATGGTCCATAGACCAGGGTTGGGGGTTAACCACGATCCTCGCCCCCAACTTAAACCCACTACCCATTAAATATAAAAACTTAGCCAACATTAAACAAGCGGCATATGTGGTTTATTGGTAATGGTTGTGGTTTGTATGGTGGAGGTTAGTAGTTTGATTGCCATGGAGTTAATCTGGATTTGCCCCAAAAATTTTAAGTGGCCATCGAGGCACCACGTGGCAGCCTCTGATTGGCCCACATCACCACACACCATACCCAATGAAAAATCGCCAATGCAACACCATAAGATTCTAAAAAGTGACGAGCTATGATTGGTCCAATGAATCCAAGTAAAATTTACGTAGTCAACCTGAACTTTTTTCTGCCAAAATTTGCCTGTTTGGGAAATCGATCAGAACTCATTTATGGGAGCATACGATGTCTATTTTCCACAAAATGAGTTGTGTCAGATTCAGGAAGACGATATCTATGTAGCTATTCAGGTTTCGCTTCAATCTAAAAACTTTCATTTTTGAGCATATTTTTTAGTACCGAAACCATAGAAAAATACAAGGCCATATTTGTGGCTAGGGGGTACTCTCAGGTTGAGGGGATTGACTATGAGGGTACCTTTTCCATTGTAGAAAGGTACTCATCCATCAGATCAATCCTTTCTTTGGCTACACAGATGGGGTGGGAGATCCACTAGATAGATGTGAAAATAACATTCCTCAATGGAGTTATTGAGGAGGTGTATATCAATCAATCTCAAGAGAGAATTGTGTGGTCACAAGAAAGCACCCCGTACTTGGTACACCAGGATCGATAGCTATCTCATTGGTTTGGGCTTCAAAAAAAGTGAAGCAGATGCAAACCTCTATTATATTTTGGTAGAAGGTAATTTTTTTATTATTGTTTTATATGTTTATGACTTGATCCTTACTGGCGATGAGAAGCCGATTAGATCTCGCAAGGAGGACCTTGCAAGAGAGTTTGAGATGAAGGACATGGGTCTCATGCACTAATTCCTTGGATTGGAAGTATGTCAAGGTGATGGGGAACGATCTGTATATCAGGGAAAGTATGTCAACAAGATACTTCAAAGGTTCCACATGGATAGTTGCAAACCCATGGAGACTCCTCTAGTGACCAACTAGAGGAAAGAGGATGCCACTTCAGGTGAGGAAGTGGATGCAATTGGTTACCAAAATTTGGTGGGTTCACTCATGTATCTTGTGAACACATGACTAGACATATGTTATGCATTCAACCAGCTAATTCAAGCTATGGCTATGCCAACCAAATTGTTTTGGAGGGCAAAAAAGCATGTTCTATGGTACCTCACAGGCACTACTTAGTTTTGAATTTGGTAAAGATAGACAGAGGGAGTGAATCCATGTGGCTTCATAGATGAAAATTGGGTGGGAAGTCCATTAGACCAGAAGAGTACATCAAGTCGAATTTTTAGTGTTGGGTCTGCAGTGGTTTATTGGTATAGCAGGAAACATAGACCATTGGCACTCAAATCAGTAGAAGCAGAATACATGGTTGCAAGTAAAGCGACATGTGAGGTGACTAGGATGAGAAATATACTTGATGGCTTCCTTGGTCGGATGTTGCATCCTACTATGATTTATTGTGATAATCAGAGTTGTATCAAACTCTCTAAGAATCATGTTTTTCATGATCAATCCACACATATTGATATTTGGTATCACCATCTACGTGATTCTTTGCAGACACATATTATGTTGTTGTAGTAAATTCCAACAAAGGAACCAGATGTTGATATTTTGACAAAGGCCTTGTCAAGAGGGAAGTTCGAGTTCCACATGTGCCTCATAGGGGTAGTTGATATTCCCTTTATTTTTTAGAGGGAGTGTTGGAAATTCAACAAGCAAATCTAGTTTTGATTTTTCCTTGGTCAAACTATATTAAAATTTAAATTTCCACATCAACAAACAACTTGGATGAAGTTAACTTGTGTGACATGGATGTCACCTAGTTTACTCAATAAATTAGAGTTATGGGAGTTAGATTTTATTTCTGCATGATTTATTGCCAATTTGTAGCAATCTATTTAAGTTAATTTGAGTTATTGTTAGTTTAACTAGTTTTAACTATTAGAAGAACTAGTGGAGGTCAAGTTGTGGAAGTGGAACTTCCATCACACTTAGTGATCAACTGGTTAACTGATCAATCAACCCAAAATAATTGTTTCATGCAAAGAATTCGAGTTACCCAGTTGAGATGAAGATTCCAAGGTAGTGTATTATCAGTTGTAGCATATTCCAATGTGTACTGTTGGTGCATGCAGTCAAAGAATGACCTAAGGCAATTGTGTAATTCCATAGTGTGAAATTCCTAAGCAAATAGGGGAAATTTCCCATGGGAACAACACAAAGAAATAGGACCTTGGAGGGCCTGAAAATTGGCTAAGTGTTGGCTAGATTTAGTCAGTTAGGTAGAGGGATAAACTATACACTTGTACGGTGTGCTCAAGCTTGAGCATGGATATGTATTTCTTCTCTTTTCTCTTATTAATGCAATATATATAGGAATGGGTTTTGAGTAGTTTCTTTCCCCTAGATAAATCTTTGTGCATGTGTGATGTTTCCTTTTTCATGTTGATGATTCTTATTTTTTTATGGTGAATTAACTTCTGCAGATGAGTAGAGTAGCTTCAAGTCTTGTGATTTAGTAAATTTCATGAGCATTGTTTAATCTACACATTGCTTTCTGTGGCTACATTTATCAACTCTCTAATTCATTGTGCTCCCCAGATGCTATATTCCACTAACTCTATTTCAATGGCTACATTACCTAGGCTACTCTGCTAATATAATTGGAGAGGCTAATCCACTAACCAAATGGGCATAATCCATTTAATATTCCTACAGAGACACATAGAGGGACATGTAGAGGTTACAGGTTGGGGTAGGTTACACATTGAGATACATGATCAATGCAGGTTCAATTAGATATAATGCTTGAGGCTTGATTAGCTTACAAAATGAGATACAATTCATGAGGTTCAATGGATGAGATTACACAATTAAGGTTACACATTAATGTTTACACGATGCAGGTTTGATTAGGGAGGTTATATGATGAATGTTTAGTTTTATGGTTGTTGATTGGCGTTGTCATGTTGATTGGTGATGGAAATGGTGTTGGCAAGGGCAGGTAATGGGAAAAACTACCCGATGACAAGCTTACCAATACCAACAATCATTCTTACAGCTACTCAATCCCCTTTCACTTTATGATACAGAACAATACCATATGGCATGAGCGAGGCATTAATTATAATGCACCTAGTCATTAAGATAAGGTGACAAACATTTATATGTAGTCACATTTCTTGTCAAATAATGGAAGTTGGCAATGGCAAGCGATACTAGTTAGTGATTGATTGATTTTGCACATATACAGAGATAGATAGACGATCCCACAAATGAATGACTGCCCACATCACTACTTGACTTCCCAATGACAATAATACCCAAAATTAGAGAAACAACCCCTCAAAGGTAAGAAACCCATGATAATTACAATTACATAAGTTGATCCCACCTATAAAAAGAAAAGGGACTCAACGGTATTGGGCATAATTCTGTCATACCTAGTAGCTAGCCATTCTATTTCAATACACGGTTCTAGAACTTGAATTCCTAGGACAATGTGAAAAATCTATCTAGAGAGGTGGAGGAACCATAACAAACTTTTCCTACGACATTGGTCCTTTTTGGGGTGCTCTTCTTTGTTCCCTGGAAAAAAACGATTCCCAATGTTCATAATCTTGTTCAATGAAAAATGTATGGTTCCTAATGTTCACAATTGTCAATTTGTGGGAAGAAGCTAATTGTGTGGAAGTGCATAGCTCCGCACAATGAACTTAGGCTTATTGTGTGGAAATCTACACTTCAATAGAATAAAATTTGTGTTGTACGAAAAAATAGTTGTGTGTGAAGATATTTTATTGTGCATAGTTTTCTCCAAACTCTGCACAATAAGAGAGCGTTTGCACAATTCTTATACATATGAAATCAATTTTTGACCTCATTTATTTTAATTATCATCGGGTTTCATGTGTTGTCCGCCTTTTATCTCCACTTCTTAACAACTAGAAAATGGTGTATGCATATATGGAGTTCCAATGCTTGTATGATATACGTTTCCTAGATATAGGCAAGTGCTTTGACCAATCAAAATCTCCCAATATATTTCATTCAGCAAATATGTTGATAAATTATTTTTAAATGCTCTTCAAATTTGATAAGGGAAAACAGGACATTACACCACCAAAAATGAAGCAATGATATTTTCATAAAAATGATAATTGTGAGTTTAATGGGTTGATAAATGTAGGTGGTATCAAAGTCTCCATCAAAATTTGAATTGTTGAGAAAGCTACGACGGTTCAAGTAGGTGATTTCTCTTATTTTGATAATTGCTTGTGATGTCTTTTTACTTATCTTTATTAGATTCTTTTTCAACTTGATTATTATTGTGTTTTTATCATAAAACAAATACAAAACCATAAATAAAAATTAGATAAGAAGGCACAAGATATAGGCAATCACCTAGGGCGAAAACCTCTCTAATTGAGTGGAAAACCCACCAAAATTCTCCTCTTCTTATAAAACTTTAGTTGACGAATTCCAAAGCCTATGACCCTTGACCAAAATCCTCCAAGACTAATTCAAATATTTCCTTCTTGATGAGATTTCCTTCCAGCAATTCCTCGACAACTTCTACAATTTTAACCTCCAGCAAATTCTTTTGCAACTTCGAACCCCCAACAGACTCTTCTGCAACTTCGTCCTCCTAACACATTATTTTCCAAAAACCCTAGCCTTTGCACATGTGGAAAATAATGGTAGATTTGTATTTCTTTCCTCTTCACTTGATTTGATTCTCTCTCATAGATAAATTGGCTTGCATAGTGTCCTTCTTGATGCCCTAAATCAACTTCTACAACTTAGCCTTGTCTTCTATAATAGGTTCCTTAATTCCTTTGCATGTGTGGATAATAATAGCCCAAAAACAACCCAAAAATATTTCTTTTCTTTCCTTCTCCTCTTCCTTCTTTTCTTCGCACCTTTTTCTCTTTCTTGATCGAATTTATGTGAAGTGAGTGTCATCAGTGAGGTCAAAATCTCCCTTATATTTACGTCTCCTACCACGTTGAATTGCTCCTTTTAGGCTAATTTGTTCACTTGATAAGGCTCACTTGATATTTGCATCATGACGCGGTCTTGGAGGGTATTTTGACTCTCCTTTGACTCAAATAAATTCTATTTACAATATGTAACATGCCCAAATGGGTCTTCATTACATGACAATGACTCAATTGACTTTTAGAATCAATAACAAGTCCTAGAAGCACTCAATGAGTGCCTGACCTATAAAATAAATCTCCCTTGAGCATGAAACCCATGCCTCAAGAACAAAAATAATAAATTTATTTTTTCTCTTTACATTAAATACATAAAATCATGATTACATATGCCATTATGAAGACTGAACCTAGTTACATATTTCAACACTCCCTCTTAACTAGGGAGGTATTCGTAATCCATACAAGGTACTTGGACATTCTCAATCTGAAGAATTCTTATAAGAAGAGTTGGATTGGTAAGACATATATCGGCATCATTCCAACCAACATTTTCACATATCAAGGCCTTGACCAATAACTATATATTTCCACAAGATCATAACACAATGCTAGCAAGACTAATGACTCATAAACACCATCGTCATTGTCTCTCAAGGAACATAGCCCACTTGGGTGTTCATAGGGTTTGTCGTTTCAGGACAATTCCTATCTTGGAATACTACATCCTTAAGGAACTTACTCTATGAATACTCTTATATTAGATACCCTACCTCATCCTCAGGGAGTATCAAATGCCAAATGCTTATCCAATCCTCCAATCTTTCTTCACAGAGTGAAGGAAATAATGATGTGTTTGTCTCTCCCACTTGACTATGGAATAAATACATTCCTATAAAAGGAATGTACCCATGCTACCTCTTATCTAGGGACTTTTCCAAGCTCCCTCTTCACCTTTGACTTTTCATTGATAATAACTCTCAACTCTTAGGTGGATATCATGGTACTATAAGATACTTGTAGGGAACCTCCTTTAGATGTCATGAACTACATATTCTTCATTATAGAGCTTTCATCTTTTGTAGGGCATCGACCATCCATCACTTTCCTTCATGAGCCACATTGGTCATGTCATCCTTTTCTTCATCGAAAATTAGATTTTCTTCATACTGCTACCTTTTCCAAGTCATGTTTCCTTTAGGATCTTCCATCCAACCACATGAACGTTAGTTATAGGTGACATATACAACTTTATTGTGGTACCCTATATCAATCCATCTAGATGTTGTTACAAAATAAAAAATGAACATCAAATCAAAATTACTTTTTGTGATGGCCTTTCATCATGACATATGTTTCTTGCAACATTAGCATCCTACATAAACACATCTCCAATAATTTCAATATCAAGGGTCTCATTCGTTTATAGACCTCATTAGGGTTTTCACACCTTCTCTATGAATATGTCATATCCATTTCTTCTAGTCATCGAATGTTGATTTCCTTTTTCTTACTTGAATATAGTTGCATCTTTCACAATCTCTTCTTCCTTTCTTCACATATTTCTCCCAAGAACTTTTATCTATAGTTCCTTCATATTTTGCAACCACCTCATATTCATATGCGGACATCTTATGTTTATTTCATCTTTGAATATGTGAACCATGCCTTCATTCATCTTTCCAAAGGAAGATATCCATTTTCTTTGATCGTGCTCATGAGGTAGAGAATTTACTAATGTTATATGCAATTATATGATAACATGACTTAATTTATCAAATATATGCATACCTATTTTCCATTTTTGGTCATCTAGACTTCTTTCAACAAATTACTTTCCTTGCTTGAAAGTACTTGACATGTTGCACTCCTTTTTCATCATACCATCATTCTTCTAGACAATGAATCCCATACAAGGTGGAATTCTCAGTGAGACATTTGCTTCTTCCAAGTAGGGGTGAATCTTCTAATGAAGATTCCAACGAAGGATCTTGATTATCCTCATCTTGCAAATGTTATTTTTTAATGATGATGATGCATGATGGAATCTTTCTATTTTCTATCATTCTAGATGACTTTCTTTTTGCATACTTATTCTTTTAGTGATTTTACCAAGAGATACCTCCATTATATGATGACTTCTACATCCATGTAGACTTATACTTCAGCTATTTTTTCAAGCTTATCTAATGATGTCATGAGATCTTGCTTCAATCACATGCTTCTAATATGATGACATATTCCACTGAGATGCATCTAGTCATAATGTTTCTCATCTTGGCTGCCATGGTAGATGTAATTTCACCTCCTACTTCTCCTTGTTATGCATCATAGAAACCCTGACAGTGAAGATATATCCCTTTCGATTTCTTCTCATTAGGTTCTTCCACTTCTTCGATGATATGGGATTCAATTATTTCTTTCCTTTTATTTTTGTCCTTCTTGAGTTTCAGACAATCTCTTTTGAAGTTCCCATATTCCTGAAAGACATAGCACTAGATCTTCAACATATACTTCTTCTTCTTTTTTTGAGGACCAAACTTTCCAAACTTTCCTTTTCTCTTAGCCATGGCAGCAAATGATTGAACTTGTTCATTTGATTCCACATCACCTTTTGCCTTCAAACTTGTCTCTTAAATATTATATAATGATCAAATTTCACTAAATGGGTGGCTTCCTTCTTTCCATAGATTCTTGAGACGAATTTCCCCCATTCCTCTGGTAGCGCATTGAATACCATAGTGGTCATTTCTTTATCGGACATTATTTCTCCCAACTCTTGTAGTTGGTCTTGTATTTCTGCCACCCTCATAAAATATGAGGCTATTAATTCTTCCATTGATATCTTCATCTTGTATATCTCAGTTCTCAAAGATACGACTTCTCCAATGATGCTCACAGATTACAATTCTAGTAGCTTGTCATAGATTTTTTTGATGTCTCTAATTTTGATACATAAGGTATGAGGGGATCCTCGATGGATTCTATAAGAATCATCTGAGCCCTTATTTCCCCTTTCATATACTTCTACAGTGCTTGAGCTTCTTCTTGTGATGATTTGGAGACCTTACTATTTCTATGACCAATAAATTAATTCTATATGAGGATCAAATTTGTCCTCTTTTCCTATGCAAGGAAGTTTGATGACCCAACTAATTTGTTGATAGCCTTGCAAAGTGAAGTCATTTTGATACATTCAGACATAGATATAAAGATACTTACTTTTCTATTGGAGGTACTCCTACATGATGAGATATTCAACTTGATTCCTTTCTTGATGAAGTTGATAATAGAAGATGTCTTCTTGATGAAGATGTATTCCTTCAAGTATACTTTGATAGTGACCTTTGACTCAAGAAGAAGGGGATCACCTTGATTCCTTGATGATGATGGCAGAGCTTCTTCTTACTTGCCTTGAATGTAGAAACTTCAAGATGCTTCAATGTGTAATCCTTATTTCTTGGAGATGGGACCCTTGATATCTTCTTGTACTTGGGATAATGTCTATAAAATGTGAGTGCTTCCTAAGGGCGCTTCAAGTGTGGAACCCTTCTTCAGATGGTCTAGGGTTTTGAGGTCATCTTCTTTCATTTCTTGATATTTATCACTCCTTGTGTGTCTCTTTCGATGTCTTCTTCAATATCTTTAACTTCCTTGATACTCTTTTTGATGGTACTTTTTCAAATTGCCTTTCCTTGTCTTGGCACCTTAGCTCTGATACCATGTTCAGAAAATCTAAGGAAGCTGTATTATGTGATTTTTCTTACTTTGATAACTACTTGTGATGTATTTTTACTTATCTTGATTAGATTATTCTTAAACTTAATTATTATTATTTCCTTATCATCAAACAATTACCAAACCATAAATAACAATGGCACAAGAAGACATAATATGTAGGCAACCAACAGGGCCAAACTTCTCCAATTGAGAGGAAAACTCATCAGAATTCTTCTCTTCTTATAGAAATTTAATTGAAAAATTCCAAGACATATGACCCTTGACCAAGATCCTCCAAGACCAAGTCAAATATTCCCTTCTTGACAATTTTTCCTTCCAGAAATTGCTCAACAACTTTTAAAATTTCGACCTCTAGCAAATCTTTCTGCATCTTCGATCCCCCAACAAATTCTTCTGCAACTTTGTCCTCCTATCAGATTCTTCTATAGAAACCCTAGCCCTTTCATGTGTGGAAAATAAAGGTATATTTTTCTTCCTTTTCTTTTCTCTTGAGTTGATTCTCTCTCCTAGAGAACTTGGCTTGCAAAGTGCCTTTACTGATTCCCTAACGCGAGTTCTACAACTCGACCTTGTTTGCTACAATAGGTGCCCTAATTCCTTTGCATGTGTGGAGAGTAATAGCCTAAAAACAAAAGAAAAATACTACTTTTATTTCCTTATCCCCATCCTTATTTTCTTTGTACCTTTTCCTCTTTCTTGATCAAACTTATGTGAAGTGAGTGAGTGTCTTAAGTGAGGTTAAAGTCTCCCTTATACATAGGTCTCCTACTCGGTCGAACTCCTCCTTTTATGCTGACTTGTTCACTTGAGAAGGCCAACTTCATATTTGCATCATGAAGAGGTCTTGGAGGGTCCTTTGACTCTACTTTGAAATAATTTTTTTTTCTTTATAATACGTAACATGACCAAGTGGGTCTTCAATACATGAAAATGAATCAATTGAATTGTAGACTCAATGACAAGCCCTAGAAGCACTCAATGGGTGATTGACCTATAAAATAAATTTCTCTTGAGAATGAAACGCATGCCTCAAGAATAACAATAATAAAGTTAATTTTTTATCTTTACATTAAATACATAAAATCATGATTACATATGTCATTATGAAGGCTGAACCTAGTTACATATTTCAACATGATATTTGTGGCACACTTTCGTATAAAGACATTAATAATCTCAAATAGTGAAATAAATAAAAAAGATGGTGTGTGGAGGAGCCATGTGCGAAATGCAGAGGCAGAAAAAAGAGGGCACACCTCCACAGGCCAAAAACTGGGGTTGAGTATCAGTCAATTTGGACAATTGTATTATATTGGACTTTCATGTCCAATGTTGAAACTTGCAATGCGATAAGCATAGAATTCCATATCCACCAAAAAATACACAAAACTCTTAGAGGTAACCATTCTTTTGCGAGCTAATTTAAAATTCCTGGACAACCATCCGACCATTGTACAAATAATGAATGGACACAATAAAGCAATTGTAAACCACCTCCATTGCAAATCAAATATTGTTGAATATTATGACACAATAAAGAGACTCTAAACCACCTCCGATGAAAATAAAAAATTCCTTCTCAATAGCACAATATTTACGTCCTACAAATATTAATAAATATATCTCGCACTCCTATGTTCTCATCTCCTCTCCTTTGTAATCACATTTAATTCTATATATATCTTACCTACTACATCACATTAGTAAATATCTATTCAGAGTCGCAATAACATTCGTTAAGTGATTTTTTTTGTTCCAGCATTCTTATCCATAGCTCCACTCATGCTGGAAAAAACTGATAAGAACCCAACTGGCATCACAAATGATCCTTCCAATGCACGCACCTCCTACCAAGCACCCCAATGAATTGATTATTCCTCCCTAGATGCCAATGTCTACTAAGAATTATGAATGTTTTGTAAGGTAAAGCCATATAGCTAGGGATAATCATAGGAAACCACATTGCAAGGGTTATGCAGGGAAAGGGAACATTAAAGCTAACATAAAAAAACACATGTGAACACAAAGAGAAAGAAACACCAATCACGAGTACCTACACCAACAACAGAAGATTAAGATTGAATGAATGGGTCGTACCTAGGTGACAAATGCAAGTATTTAAAATTATAGTTACCGAATCCATGTTCAACTTTGATATGATACTTCAACAATTCAGTTTGAAATATTTTAATTGATTTGATATACCAATTAATATGATTAAGACAAGTCAATACTAATGAAGCAATGTTCTCATGGAAAGAAATATATCAGGAGAAGAGTTGTCAAGTACCACATTACTCCACTGAGAATTGAATGTGTAACTTTCAATCATGAATTGTCATCTATGTAATACTATAGTTGCATGCATCCTGACATAGTGCAATGGCATTCATATTCATAATAATCAACATAAATGTTCATCGAATCGTGCCAAAGTGCGACATCTAGAGGAATTCACATTGTGTTTCCTCATCTTAGATGGTAGAAGCCCATGTGATTTATATATTTGGCCCATCACATGATTTAGGTGGCTACAGAGACGCTTAGAAGTCAAAGAGGGCTCAAAATTAGAAGTTCTTGGATTGCACCCAAAATAGGATCAGATCATAGTGCTCGTTTTCATGATTCCAATGGTGTGAACGATACTCAAATTCAAGTTTGTATGCTCAGGATATTCACAATCAAAGTTTTGGTCAAACTTGGCCAAGTGGTAGTCACTAACAAGGCAAATATTTGGTGAGGTACTGGCATGTGGAATCCAGTTGTCAGAATGGGTGAATTTTTCGAATCATTAATTTTGTTGGTAAACCCCAATAATCATCAATTTTTTTGAATAGGTTGTTATTAATAAAACAAAAAAACAGGGTCAGTTGACCAGCGGTAAAATCCATCCAAACGAGCCCACTAGATATATTATTTAATATAATAAAAAAATGAAGTGGTTTGGTGGGCTTCCACGCCCACCAAATGCATGCCACATGCTATATATTATTTATGGCCTGAAGGTCATTGGCG
Source organism: Pinus taeda (assembly GCA_000404065.3). Classification (NCBI taxonomy): domain Eukaryota; kingdom Viridiplantae; phylum Streptophyta; class Pinopsida; order Pinales; family Pinaceae; genus Pinus; species Pinus taeda. The sequence continues at coordinate 11,616 of APFE031207557.1, read as the reverse complement.
CCACCAGATAACGGGGCTAGTGGGGCTTGAACCCGCACCATCTAGCAGCCCCACAAAAAATGCAATCCATACCACAACAAACGTTATGCCATATGAAACAATGGTTATTGCATTGAATGTTTATGGTAACTACCAATGGTTAAGTTAATAATGTCCCTCCAAAAATATTAATACGCCATAAACATAGACTATTTTGGGGGAGGCGGGGTTGGAATCCATGCCTACCCCCTCCAAATATGTTCATCTACCAATGGCCCAAGTGGGCCTTGTCTTGTGAGGTTCACCCATCACTTCTATTTAACCCTTCATTTGCCCATTTGAACCATTGGATGACCAAGAATGAGCAAAGTGTTGATGGTGTTGGACCTGCCAACATGTTACGGGGATCTCCCCAGTAAGAAGCCCCAATTAGACCCCACACCATTTTGTATAGGAGTCCCAATAGTGTATCATATGGTAATGCCTTGACTGCAGTTTCGCACAGAGGCAAGTTAGATATCCTTGTTGGTAGCAAGGGTGTGATAGCTACAGTAAGTCAAGGAAGGTGCATGAGAGGTTCTAACACACTAAGGGTGAGGTGAGTGCACCCCTTGGAAACCTGTAATAGTATGCGGCTTGGAAGGGAACACATGAGTGAAGATGCATCACAAGCTCAAAAGCAAGTTAGAAAGAAATCCAAAGTGATGGTTAAACCAACATCACATTTCAGAAAGATTCATACATGCTTATACAGAATAGTCCATACATGCATGCATAAGAAAACAAATACATATATCATTTAGAGTAAACAAGATAGCTGGAATTCAATACAACATATGCATGAAACGTGTTGGCTCTGTTACATTAAGAAGTGTAAGTTCTAAGCATACAATACATCAATTTACAACCACTAGTTTTGACAGCGGAATGTTACAGCCACAACCTTCTACTTCTCCAAAGAGATGTATTAGCTCTCCACAATGGAGAAGCCAAGGCACATTACAATACTATCCAATATTTCTCTAAGATACTCCTATCGAAGCTTGACTGACAAAAAGCCTTTACAAAGAGTTATGGGGGACTAGTTATAGCAAAGGGTGGGGTGGCCCTTGACATTCCCCTTTATGACAGTTCATCTACCCTCATGATTCTCATCTATTCTATGACTATTACATCCAACTAATGACACTTGAAGTTCCACTTGAAAAGATGTTACATTACAATGCATATGTGCCCATGTGAGATAAAATGGCTTGAGCAAGCCATGCAAGACATCGTTGACACTCAAACCATTGTGGTGAGACCAACTCTTTGACATGCTTGTGATGGTTGAAGGTGGTGAGATGATGCCAAGCTTGGTTGTCCATGTGCTCTATGGTGACATCTTGCTGAAGCGAACTCTTGCCTTCATTGCATCTGGGTGCCCTGATATGGATCCTCTGTCCAAATCTTTTGATATCATGTGCATGGTCATCCTAGTGTGATCGGACTTGCTTCTTGTCTTCGCCTTGGTGAGTGTGCCGAATGGGTGGGATCGCATGCATGCGCAAAATGACATGCATGTTGTTGCATTCCCTTGCATATGATCAACAACACTTATCACCTTATTTGGTCCATGCCAGTTTTTGGGATGGATCTATAACTTGTACGGGAAAAATTTCATTCTTGAGTGCATGTTGCACCCCCTATTGTACTTGTTCCTATTGCAACTCATTCTCTCATCTATGCAGTTCCTGCTCTTCGGACCTGGAAATGATACAAAAAAATAGTCTGTCCTCTTTCTGTAACTATTTATGAAATTTCAATATAATGCTTAGAGAGAAATTTATGATGATTTTTTGTAGTTCACCGTTTTGATGTATAATTCGGGAGCTTGTAAAAACCCTAACTTCCTTCGATCATATCTCCACAAATATAGCGAGAAAAGATCTAAAATTTTGATCCAAGGTTCATCAAGATTTTGGCTCAATGGGTTTTAATCTGAGATTATGAAATTTCTTAGAACAAAATTTATAGTGAAACTACCACGATGACCTGTTTAAAGCATCGAAACCCTAGAATCCAAAGTTCTGATACCAAATGTTATGCAACTAGCTCACAAAAAAGAGGAAAATATAGATCAACGACTTCAAAATCAGCCTCTTCGAGGGGGAAACCTCCTTTAAATTACACAATGAAAAATTCTTGGATGATACAAATGATAAGACCTCCTTTCTATATATAGGAGTCTAAGGGGTCCCAACACAATCAGAGCCTATATAACAATAATATTGTAAGGGCACAACAATAAAAATAGTGGGCTTCTATGGGGCACAATAACAACATGGGGACTATATGGGCACAATAATACAATAAGGGGGTTGCACTAATAAAAATAAGGGGTTACACTAGTAGTATAGGGACCTAACATGATCCCTTTGTCTAATAACTCTTGAATTTGCTTTTTAATTTCTGCACTTTCCATCACTGACATCCCGTACATGCCAATGTTAGGAAGAGGACAATATTGCTACAATTGTATTTCATGTTGGATTACCCTCTTGGGAGGAAATCCTTTTGGCTCTTGAAAAATATCATTATATTTTTTAACAACCTCAACCAAATCAGATTTCAATCTTGAGTCACAACCTTGAAAAGCTTCATTATCAACATCATTCTTGGGTTTGATCATTAGAAGCACAAAATTCTTGCTAGAGTTTACTAGTCTCTTCATCTGCCCTGCATTTACAAGTGAAAGATTTAGTTTCTTACTATGGGCTGTTACAATGTAATCTACTCCATCTTTGAATAAATGGTATTTGTTTTCTTGTCAATGGAAGATAACTTTTTTTGTTGTAAAGGTAGGGGCTACCCAAAACTACACCACATATGTCTAATGGCAGTATGTCAAGCTCTACTTCATCTATGAAATTTGCAGTAATAACAAATTTCAATTCACATTTTCTAGTTACTTGCAATTATGCATTGTCACACACCCAACCTAATGGAGAGGGCTTATGATGTGGAATGGTTTCCAAGTTTAAACTTTTGACAATGTTTTTAAAGATGGGATTGGCTTGAGAGCCACTATAAAAAATAGTATCAATCTTGCTATGTTTGGAGGTTACCCTGATATGGAAAAGTTCTATCCTCTTCTTTTCATTTGAAGTTTCATTGTGATCATTTGAAGTACTAGTGATAGCAATGGAGCCCTTACCTCTTATCCCCATGGATGTGATCTTGGTTTCATCACCCGAATTGGATCCCAAATATATTTTAGGGGTTGCAACTGTCTTTTGTTTTCCTTTGTTGTTAAACTTCTTTGGTTTCATTTCAGGATGAAGCTTCCAACAATGAGCTTCATCATGACCCTCCTTGGAACAATGCTTGCATTTTAATTTCTCTCCTTCCTTTTTAACGAATGCAATCTTCTTTCCTTTCCCTTTGAATTTACTCTTTCCCTTGTCTCCACTTTGAAATGGCTTTTTTATACCCTCTTGTGCACTGTTTTTCCCTCTTTCTTCAAGATGTGTTGTCTGAACACAAGCCTCATCTAAACTTGTAGGATTAAACATAACGATTGTATGCCTCAAATAACTTTGCAAAACCCCAATATATTTCAAGAAAGTGTCCTGTGATGACAAATCTACACACAAATCAGATATCTTCTTCTAAACAATTGGGTGTAACTTTGCACACTTTGACCCTTTAGTTGTGTAAAATTCTGCCAATCCATGATTTCTTTCTACATATAAGCTAAAGGATAAAAATGTCTTCTAATTGCAGCAATAAATTCTACCAAGGAAGTTGAGTCCTTACCATGTTTTCTCATCTCTTCTTGTGTTTTGGCTTCCCACCAAATCAAAGAAAAACTTTCCAACCTCAATGAAGCCAGTTGAATCTTTGTTTCATCATCTTTGATGTTCTAAATCCTGCAATAAACTTGAAGTTGACAAACCCAATTATCAAGTTTTTTAGCATTCACTTCAACATTATATGTAGGAAGTTCAAATTTTATATCAAGTTTTAATAAGGGAGTTTTACCATGAACCCTTGGGGTATGTGGAGGTGTTTGAGTAACAGTTGTTGTGGAAGAGGAAGAAGATGAAGGTGAGGATGGAGATGAAGATGATGGTGGAGATGGTGGAGTTTTACCTCCATTCCCTTTGAAAGGCTTTTCTTCATCATATTTTCTTCCTGAAGAACCCTTTCCTCTTGAAGGCTTGGAAATTTCACCCTACAATCTTGAATTTCTCTCTTCATATAGAACTTTCACCATCTTAGTCATGTCAAAGAATGTTTTTCTAAAATATTTCTCATCCTATGACATATTATCAACTCCTCCTTTATGTGACATGCTTACTAAAGCATTAGATGCAATTTGAGATGGAATATGTGGTGGAGATTGTGGAAAATGTTCTCTCCTTGGCCTTGTCCTAACTTGAGAACTTGCATCCACAAGATTTCCTTATCCTCTCTTGAACTTCAATATTTTAAGCTTTAGAAACACGTGCAAACAATTAAATCCTCACAACAACAAGAAAACCAAATCTCTGATACCAAACTTGATCTATATTTGATCTTAATGTAAATGTGCTTGAGGTTGTATAAATTGAAAGTGTTAAAATTGAGTTTTTTATGATATTTTATGTTAAATTTGTATACACATAAAGCATGAATTTAAACTTTGAAATAATAGAAAACAACAAACAAATACGCCATAAGAATAACCACAGCACAACAAGTGATGAAGGATTTCACCACTCCTAGGCTATGTCTCTTGGTCCAGCTTCCAATGGCTTAGCCCTATATCATTATTCTAAAAAATGGTGGTTACATCAGTTTATAATGCTCCAATGGCTTCAAAACCTATTCTCTTAGCTTCAGAACTATCAAAAATGCTTATCTAGCCTCTTTCTGCTCCAAAAAGACCAAAAACTTATGAGATTTTCTCTCTTTTACCTAATTCCACAGTTAATATCCCTACAATTCGGCCCAAACCCAACACAGGCACCCTGAACACAGAATTGCTCCTCCAAACCTGGCTCAAATGCCACTTGACTAGTGAAATTTAGGACCATTAGTTTGGCCAATAATCCCCTGAAATCTATGCACTTCTGGTCACGTGGGCCTTCATAAGGCCAGGGGCTCACCCCCACCACTAATGATTAAGTCCACAACTTCTGGGAATTCTCACATGGGCGGTTAGGGCTCAGCAGTTTTAGAGGTGGATAGTTAGTTGATGGTTTTGAAAACGGTTTGGAATAACATTCACATAGGGCAGAGTATTAAAGGCTGAAGGTTAGGTTTGAAGTCTGACAATTTGGATGTGGGGGTTATTGCCATGATCTTGGTGGTGACAAGCAGATGTTACATTAAAATTTAATTGGGGTCATGGTTAGCCCCTAACCATGGTCCATAGACCAGGGTCGGGGGTTAATCACAATCCCCACCCCCCAACTTAAACCCACTACCGATTAAATATAATAACTTCACCAACATTAAACAAGCGAAATATGTGGTTTGTTGGTCATGGTTGTAGTTTGTATGATGGATGTCAACAGTTTGATTCCCGTGGATTTAATTCATATTTTCCCCAAAAATTTTAAGTGGCCCCCAAGGTGCCATGTGGTAGCCTCCGGTTGGTCCACATCACCACACACCATACCCAATGAAAAATTGCCAACGCAACACCATAAGATTCTGACAAGTAGCAAGCTATGATTGGTCCAATGAATCCTAATAAACTTTGCATAGTTAGCATGCCCAGTCAGCTATACGTACTACTGATTGGACAGCCTGAACTTCTTTCTGCCAAAATTTGCTTATTTGGGAAATTAATAAGAACTCATTTCCGGGAGCATACAACATCCATTTTATGCGAAACGAGTTGTGGTGGATTTAGGAAGATAATATCTACGAAGTTGTTCAAGTTTCACTTCAATATGAAAACTTTCATTTTTGAGCATATTTTTTAGTACCAAAAGCATAGAAAAGTACAAGGCCATATTTATGGCTAGGGGGTACTCTCAGGTTGAGGGGATTGACTATGAGGATACCGTTTCCCTTGCAGCAAGGTACTCATCCATCAGATCGATCCTTTCTTTGGCTGCACAGATGGGGTGGAAGATCCACCAGATAGATGTGAAAATAACATTCCTCAATGGAGTTATTGAGGAGGTGTATATCAAGCAACCAGAAGGCTTCGAAACTTTTTATCAAGAGTCTCATGTGTGCAAACTTAAGTGAGTGTTGTATGGTCACAAGCAAGCACCCCATGCTTGGTACACCAGGATCGATAGCTATCTCACTTGTTTGGGCTTTGCAAAAAGTGAAGCAGATGCAAACCTTTATCATATTTTGGTAGAAGGTAAATTGTCAATTATTGTTTTATATGTTGATGACTTGATCATTACTGGTGATGAGAAGCCGATTAGATCTTGCAAGGAGGACCTTGCAAGAGAGTTTGAGATGAAGGACATGGGTCTCATGCACTAATTCCTTGGATTGGAAGTATGTCAAGGTGATGGGGGACAATTTGTCTCTCAAGGAAAGTATGTCAATGAGATACTTCAGAGGTTCCACAGGGTGCCAACCCATGGAGACTCCTCTAGCGGCCAACTAGAGGAAAGAGGATGCCACTTCAAGTGAGGAAGTGGATGCAATTGTTTACCGAAATTTGGTGGGTTCACTCATGTATCTTGTGAACCCACAACTAGACATATATTATGCATTCAACGAGCTGAGTCAAGCTATGGTTAGGCCAACCAAATTGTTTTGGAGGGAAAGAAAGCATGTTCTACGGTACCTCAGAGGAATTATTCATTTTTTACTTTGGTAAATACAAATAGTGGGAGTGAAGTTGTGTCGCTTCACAGATGAAAATTGGGTGGGAAGTCCATCGGACCAGAAGAGTAAATCAAGTGGAATTTCTAGTGTTGGGTTTGCAGTGGTTTATTGGTACAGCAAGAAACATAGACCATTGGCACTCAGCTTAGTAGAAGAAGAATACATGACTGCAAATAAAGAAACATGTGAGGCAACCAAAATGAGATATATAGTTGATGGCTTGTTTGGTCAGATGTTTCATCCTACTATGATTTATTGTGATAATCAGAGTTGTATCAAAATCTCTAAGAATCCTGTTTTTCACGATCAATCCACACATATTGATATTTGGTATCATCATCTACGTGATTGTTTGCAAACGTAGATTATGTTGTTACAGTAAACTCCAACAAAGGAACAAGATAATATTTTTCCAAAGGCCTTGTCAAGAGGGAAGTTCGAGTTCCACATGTGCATGATAGGGGTGTTTGATAATCCTTTTATGTTTGAGAGGGAGTGTTGAAAATGCAACAAGGAAATCTAGTTTTGATTTTACCTTGGTCAAACTATATTAAAATTTAAATTTCCACATCAACAAACAACTTGGATGATGTTAACTTATGTGATATGGATTGTGTTACCTAGTTTACTTAGTAAATTAGAGTTGGGGGAGTTATATTTTAGTTCTGCATGATTGATTGCTAATTTGTAGTAATCTATTTTAGTTAATTTGAGTTATTGTCAGTTTAACTATTTCTAACTATTAGAAGAACTAGTGGAGGTCAAACTGTGGAAGTGGAACTTCAACCACACTCATTGATAAACTAGTTAACTAATCAATCAACCCAAAATAATTGTTTCATGCAAAGAATTTGAGTTACCCAGTTGAGATGGAGATTCCAAGGTAGTGTATTATTTGTTGTAGCATATTCCAATGTGTATTGGTGGTGCATGCAGTGAGATAATGACCTAAGGCAATTGCGTAATTCCATAGTGTGAAATTCCTAAGCAAATAGGGGCAATTTCCCAAGGGAACAACACAAAGAAATAGGACCTTGGAGAGCTTGAAAATTGGCTAAGTGTTGTCTAGAGTCAGTCAGTTAGGCAGAGGGGTAGACTATGCACTTGTAAGGTGTGCTCAAGCTTGAGCATGGATATGCATTTCTTATCTTTTCTCTTATTAATGCAATATATATAGGAAGGGGTTTTGAGCAGTGACTTTCCCCTAGATAAATGTTTTTGCATGTGTGATGTTTCCTTTTGTATGTTTATGATTCTTATTTTTTATGGTGAATTAACTTCCGCAGATGAGTAGAGTAGCTTCAAGTCTTGTGATTTAGTAAATTTCATGAGCATTTTTTAATCTACACATTAATTTCAATGGCTACATTTATCAACTCTCTAATTCATTATGCTCCTCGGAAGCTATATTGCACTAACTCTATTCCAATGGCTCCATTACCTAGGCTACTCTACTAATATAATTGGAGAGGCTAATCTAGTAATCCAATGGGCCTAATCCATTTGATACTCCTACAGAGACACATATAGAGACATGTAAAGGCTACAAGTTGGGGTAAGTTACACATTGAGATACATGATCGGTGTAGGTTCAATTATATATAATGATTGAGGTTCGATGGATGATCTTACAAAATTATTGTTACACACTAAGGTTTACATGATGCAGGTTCAATTAGGGAGGTTACATGATGAATGTCAAGTTTGGTGGTTGTTGATTGGCGTTGGCATGTTGATTGGTGATGTAAATGGTGTTGGCAAGGGTAGAGAATGGGCCAAACTACCCAATGGTAAGCTTACCAATACCAACAATCATTCCTATAGCTACTAAATCCCATTTCACTTTATGATATAGAACAATACCGTATGACATGAGTGAGGAATTACTTATAATGCACCTGGTGATTAAGATAAGGCGACAAAAACTTAGATGCATTCACATTGCTTGTCAAAGAATGGAAGTCGATGATGGAAAGTGGTAATAGTTAGTGATTGATTGATTTCCCACATATATAGAGATAGATAGGTGATCCCACAAATGAATGATTGCCCACATCACTACTTGACTTACCAATGACAATAATACCCAAAAATAAAGAAACAACCCATGAGAGGTAAGCGACCTACCATAATTAAAATTACATAAGTTGATCCCACCCATAAAAAGAAAAGAGCCTCAATGGTACTAGGCATAAGTCCGTTAGACCTAGTAGCTAGCTATTCTATTTAAATACATGGTTCTAGAACTTGAATTCCTAGGACAATGCGAAAGATCTGTTAGGTTGTGTTATATTCTTTCCATGACTAGCCCACGCAGTTAACCAGGGGGTTAGAGGGGGGGCAGAGCACCCCCCCCCCCCCCCCCCT
>APFE031207551.1:0-19924 GCA_000404065.3 Pinus taeda | reverse complement strand
ACACACTATTGTTGATCACATGTAGATATAGATAATGAGGTGCAAGGGAGCCTCGTTGTACTTGCCAAAGATGATGAAGCCAAAGGCAGTGGAGTTGAAGGCACACATCTAGAGTTAGATCTGGAATTATGAGGAGCTCCCATAACTCATCACCAGCTTACAGGCTTCACATGTAGGAGTGTTCAGGAGCATGGATGTCATTTTGTGCATGCATGTAATCCCATCCATTAGCACACTCAAGGAGGCAAAAGCAAAAAACTAAGTTCGATTAGAGCTAGACATGTGCTTCAAGTAGTTGATGCACATAGCCACCATCACAGATTTGCAGATGAGTGCAGACACTATGCACAAATATGTCATTGGTCTGGTTGCACTCAAGACCATGATGCACATGCTACATGATGAGTTAGAAAGAGGTGCCATATCAGTTTATCCAGATGCTATGGAGGCAAGAGTTCGCTTTCAGAAGGATGTCACCACAGAGTACACAGACACCATAGAAGACTACCAAGATTGGCATTAGTTTGCCACCAATGATCACCAAGAGGATGTCAACAAGTTAGCATTCCCACAGCTGTCCGAGTCTTAGTGATGTCTTCTATGGCTTACTCAAGCCCATTTTTGTCTCACATGGGTACATGTGTAGAATGTATTATAAACATGTTGTAAAGTGAAAGACCAAGTGCCAATAGTTGAATGTAAACAAACATGTATAAGTTGAAGAGTCATGAGAGTAGCTAAAGAGTCATAAAGGGGAATGTCAAGGGTCACCCCACCCTTTGCTATATATAGAACCTCAGAACTCATTGTACGAACTTTTGGGAGCCGAGCTTCTGATGGTTATAACTTAGAGAAAGATTGGAGTGTATTATAACGCACTTTGGCTTCTCCACATTGCAAAGTGAGTACATCTCTTTGGAGGAGCATGCAAAAATGACTGTAATGTTCTACTATTGGGGCTAATGGTGGTCATGGTTGTATGTATGATTGGATCTTTCACTCTTTTAATATAACAGAGCCAATACGTTTCATGCATGTATTGTTATTGTAGTTTGATTATTCTGGTTACTCTAACAATGTATGTAGTTGTAACTTACGCATGTATGTATGGACTATTTCATATATGTTTGTCTTAATCTTATCGAAGTGTGTTGTTGGTTTAACTCATCACTTTGGGTTGTGGACTATTTTTATTTCCATTTTGTGATGTCTTCCAGCTCATGTATTCCCTTTCAAGTTGCGCACTATCACAGGCTTCTAAGGGGTGTACTCCTCTCCCCTTCCATGTGTTAGAGAATTTCCATTCATCTTCCCTGACTTGTTGCATGGTCACACCCTTTCTTCCAACAAAGACATCTTGCTTACCTCTACACGTGATTGTAGTCAAGGCTATACCATATTACCCATTGCTAGGACTCCTACTCCAAATGGTCTGAGGTCTAGTTGAGACTTCTTACCAGGGAGATCCCCTAACATGTTGGCAGGTCTAGTATCGTAAACATAACCCAAAACCTCCCAAACAACAAGTAACTTAATATGACTATGCCAACCACACACTTTTTCTTGTTCACCCTCACACTTTGCTATAAAATTCCATTCAAATGGTTCAAAGGGAAACTTGGAGAATACATGAGAGATGAGAGTGAAAGAAGACCAATAAATACATGAATATCAAGAATATTCTAGGAATATTATTAGAGCATATGTTAGGGAATATTTCAAAGAATGCATTCTATAAGGAATCTTTAAGGAACCTTTAAGATTCCTTAGGGGCATAATTTTGAAGGTGTCAAAAATATGTCGAGTTTATACTCATTTTAACCATTTTTCACAAAAAACGTGATGCCATGATCGATTTCTTCATATATGTAGCCGAATTTCAATCAACCCATAGAAGAGAATCATTAAGGAATCTTTGAGATTCCCTGGAGCCCAAATTTGACCGAGTCAGAAAGGGGTCAAGTTTACAGCCATACTTCACGATTTTTCACTAGGAATTCAATAGTGTTGTCCATTTCTTCAGCAGAGTTGTGTATTTTTAGGCCATCCCCAGAAGTGGAGGTATAAGATGCATTGATTCCATGTCTTCTTTTGATTTTCGCTGAGGTGATGATTTTCTATTGAGATATTTGTTTTCTAGTTTGTTGGAGAAGGATCCTTGTATGCCACTTCATGTGAGAGTTTGATATTTTGTAATGCTGAAGTAAAGCTTTTATGAGTGAGATTTCTTATAGAAGAACACCTCGTGCAGAGACATGCCACTCTAGTTAAGGGATTTCTTCCTTTTATTTACAAATATCAAATCATGTATTCATCATGATTCATCTTGTAGAAATTAATAAAGTGAACTCCCAACTCTTGACATTGGTCCTAGAGACGTAATCCACACTGGGAAAACTTCGTTATAAACTTATGTGTGTTCTTTTATTTGATAGTTTCCTTTATATTTCCTCTTCTTTAAATTATGCACATGTGTTTTTTCATACTCTTTCACATGCAATTCTACTAACATCATAGAAGTAATAGATCTTGTTTAATTTCAATAGCTGAGAGAATTTGGAGAAACTATGCCTCTGAATGGAGGAAATGAGGAGGTGGATTCAATTTTTTGGCTATATAGAATTTTCCAATTGTGCCTAAGGGTGCTAGCCTCTGCTTCATACTTCTTTCTTGTTTCTAGCATTTGTATTGTCATTCCTTCTTGTTTGGATTTTGAAAGAAAGAAAGAAATCCAACATTAATATTTTTGGATGAATATTTTCCATTCTGTAGCTAGATTTCTTTTAGTTTGTTGTGGACTTACTGCATTGAACTGAATTGATTTAGGGTGAGTGTATAGATCCCAATTTATCATTTTCATCATCAATTTGGATCTACTTCCCATTTCTTGGCTCCCTTCATGAGTGAGAAGAACATATTCATCTTTGGGATTGAAGGTCTCCTTATATCTTCTTAGATTGGATTACTGAATCTATATTCAAGGATGAAAATGTCAACTTGTTCTATGTAACCTAGTCCATATCTTGGGGTGTTTAGAGGCCTAAAATAGATGAATATTTCTTGTAGTCTTGGATCCAAAGTTTCCAAAGATGGCATGTGATGTATGATTAATACATAATCATCATGTGGAAAATGAATATCTGCACACTTAGGATGTGGACAGGGGTCAACAAAAGTGTATGCAAGTGGAGGAACATTAGTTTTGGGATTGTGGGTTTGATGCTTAAATTAGACTATTTGTGGGGATTCACCATGCTGGGATGTCAGAATCTATAGAAAAATAAGTTGAGTGTAGTTGGGACAATAATATAATACGAGATTGGCCCTAAAGATTGGGCTAATCGTTGTAATGGAGTATTTACACATGGTGGTTGAGGTGTTTTAGATGGGAATGAAATGATTGCAAAAGAGCTTGACTCTTGAATATTTGTTGAGGTAATGGATTTTTTCTTAGGAAATTTGGGTACATCTATTAACCAATGTTTTGGAACTGAAAGGTTCTCCCATTTAATCATCTGATGCTCCATTTTTTGATTCAACTATGATTGAGGTATTGGATTGAGATTCTTTACTAGGGGCATTGATTTGAATTTTGGGAAAACTTGTTAATGCTATGCAATCTCCCTCATCAGTATTAAAAAATGCGTTTAGGATCATCTCAAATTAACCAAATTGTGAAGGATTATGTGTTAAGTATTGAGTGTCTTTTATGAGAAAATTATATAGAATAAGTAAATTGCAGAGAAATAAAATACAACAAACTCATAAACACAAATATGATAAAGGAGTTCACCCGTCCTGGGCTATATCTCCTTGGACCTGCTTCAATGGCTAGACACTCTTTGGATTAATGGTCAATTATCTGATCACATGCACCTGCAGTGCTCCAATGGATTTTCAATCTACTCCACTGGATTCCAAAGACCCAAAAACTCAAAAAATGACTTTCCAAGCTTTGTAATTGGATTTTAGCTGATCTAGGCTTGCCCTCCTCTTTGGGTGGGCTTAGGCTTCCTTAAATTTCAACGTAGAAACATCACATACAGAAGTGTAATTCTGCTTCTGCAACCTATTCCATTGTGTTCATAGTATCCAAATCATCTAGGAATGACCCTTTCTGAGCCAAAATTGGTCGAAATGTGAAGAAGTTATGGTCTCTTCAATGTTCCCTAGGAAAACTCCACCAAAATTGGAGAAACTCCAGTAAAATGGAGGAATTTCAGATTTGTATATCCCACCAAAATCACTGCCAATTTAATCCTGCACTTAATTAGCAGATAAGCATGATTAATTAATTTTAATCTGCAGTTAACAAATTAATCGCTTAGTTAGCATAAAATGCTAGCGGTTAAGTAATGTTGGTCACATGTGGAGGGTTTATGTTACGATTACTTCCCAAAATGCCACTTTTAACATTTAAATAACATTATCGCCCCTTGTATGTTACGTTCAATGGCTTTGGTGTAATGGTGGCATGTGGTGCTTGTGCGGGTGAGGTTGTGGGTTCAACTTTGTTGTCCTCCAACAAAATTTTACCTAACCTTTGAGAGGGGATGTGGCGGCCTCTGGGCTTGCCACGTGTCAACCTCTCATTGGTCCACCAAATGCCATTGACCAATAACATGCCTACAAGCATCAAAACCCCATTGAGCCACCTGTGGGAATACTTTGGGAATATTTAGGAATATTTCAAAGAATATTCCCTGAAATATTAATTTCACTGACTTTGTTGACTAGGCTATACAGATAATTCTAGCCACAAAATTTTTCCTACTGACAGTAGGCTCTATCTTTCTCATACGAACTCCATTTTGAGTGACATGAGTTGTGTTGGGATCGTATCATAGAGACTCTATCTTTCTCATACGAACTCCATTTTGAGTGTTCGGATCGTATCATCGAGACTCTATCTTTCTCATACGAACTCCGTTTTGAGTGAAATGAGTTGTGTTGGGATCGTATCATCGAGACAGACGTTGTCATTCAGATTTTTATCAATTTTGAGCACTTTGATTTTTGAGCACATTTTTACCCCCAATCCAAATTCTGATGAGGTATGTAGAATAGCTAAATGGTCAATTGACTAGAGAGTTATTATCGTCTTCTCTAAACCAAATCTTTGTTTGTTACATGCTCCCTTCTATGCTCAATATTTTTTATCTACATATTCTCTTAATTTATATTATTTGTTAAGCATTACGATCAATAATTTTAATGTCTTCATATTTAGATTTACTGTAAATTATAATAGTTTAAGGAACCATATTTTCACACACACTAAGAACTCCATGCCTTGTTAGAATATGATATGATATCAAAGAGTAACATGGTAAAATAGTAAAAAGGAATTGAATGTGTTCTCTTAGATTGTTAACAAAAGATTGAAACGTTCAACAGTACAACAAAAATGATATTACGAGAAAATAATAGAATTTGAATTGCAATGACTATCGAAGCATGTTCATTCTAATTATCTATTTTAATATATTTGCAACATTTGAAGAATTATTTAACGAAACATCAATTTATCAATGCAAGGCGACAAGTAACTTTGACTCTTTCCGTAACAGCTGATTCAATGCACAAGGAAAGCTCTACACATTTGTTCTCTTCTTTCTTCCTAGTTAACTAATTTATGCTATGTTGCAGATGAACAAAAATTGTAAGAGGTCAAACAGAGCCCATTGAATGTAATAACTATAGTGAGTTAAACCAATGTGGAGTTCGAAGGTGGGGAGGAAGCTTCCTCTATATAATGAAAGTTTTTATTGTAAGTTTTATATAAGGAAAGCTAAGCCACTATCTAAAAATAATTATTGCTACCTACATGAAAAGTTGATACATTATGCAAAGTGTGGAGGTGGTAGAGGAAGAAAGCTTTGACATCATTAGACAGAGAAGTAGTGTGTCAATGTTAGTGCTAGAGCACTCATCAATAGAATGACTATTTACAAAATTAGTCTTTTTTTTATAATCCCTTCACCACAATGAAGACTTTCATTGTAACCTCCACCCAAAGAAAGCTGAGACATTGACTGAAAATAATTATACCAACAAGAAATATTGATACATTGTGTAGAGTGCTAAGATACGAAGAAAGAAAGCTTCCTCTACACCTTCACCTTCCACACAATGACATCATTAGGCAAAGTAGTAGTAGTGCGAGTGTTACTATCAGATTTCCCACTTGCAAAATTAGTCTTTTTTTTAATTTTATTTTGAAATGATTTTTTAGGAATTGACAAGTATTGAAAATAAAAATCCCTCCACCATGAGAATTATGTTTGCACAACCAATGGAAAATTAGAAATAAGATTTAGAAAAATTATTATTGAATTCACTGAAAAATAGGAATATTCCACATTTTCTCAAAACTTTGGTTAAAAGTGCAAATGCTCCACCATGATAATTATGTTCGCACAACCAATGAAAATTAGAAATAAGATCTAGAAAAATTATTATTGAATTCACTGAAAAATAGGAATATTCAACATTTTCTCAAAACTTTAGTTAAAAGTGCAAACGCTTGACAAAATAATCGAGAGTCAACCAACTTTGACTGAAGCTAATGCTATAGTCCCTAGCAAGGCAAGCATTACTAAAATTAGAAGCCTTATAAAAATTGATAATACCCACACTAAAAACTATGTGAAATGAGTTGTATAATAAAATTGATAAATGAACTCTTCAAAATCCAAAAAAGCATATAATTTATAAGATATATAATTTATATCATTTAAAAATATTGAACAACAAACTTATTTCCTTTTAAAATGGCTTTTATACAACAACAATAAAAATGGTTAGAACATATCACTAATGGATTCATAGAAACTTAAACTAATACAACTAGGAGTTTGAAAATTTTAATATCATTAATGGTTTCATAGAAACTTAAACCAATGAAAGTGCCCTAGGGGTTTTTAGGTACAGTAAAAAAAACCAATTTAAATAACGCAAATCAAGATTTCACCTCAATGTTTTTGGCCAATTCATACTAGAAAGTCCAAAAAATTGCAATAAAGACAACTCCCATTAATATTGATGATGAAGGGAAGGTTTTTTAGACAAATTTAAATATAAATATTATTTTAAATATATTATTAAAGCCATTGAGGCTACAATTTTGTCCAAAAAGTTATTTTTCGCTAGAATCCAATCGTTATCATTTTTTTAATGGTAGTAATGTACTAGGCACCATAAAAAAACCTTTGGGGTACTCAAAATCCTAAAATTTGATTACTCTAACTGTGATTTCCCAAAATTTCTGCTAGCGTTTATCAAAATCGTACCAAAATTTCACTATTTTCCAAAAAAATTAAACCCTGATTAATCTACTCTTATTTTTAAATACCATTAAATATTACCCTTATGATTAAATATAGTTAAATATTAAATATTTATTTTATAGCTTTCTAGAGGTTTTTGACTTTTTGTAAACAATAAAATTATTAAATATAAATTTCTTGTTAAAATATTAAAACATTTTAAAAAATAAATTGGATAATTAAATTATTTAATTTTATAATTATTATTTTCTTGCAAATATGTATTATTAAATAAATATTTAATTCGTCCCCAAAAATTGGTTTTATTAATTTGTCATAATGAAATTAATTATAATATTTAATTTCCCAAAATAACTGGTAATTTCCCTAAAAATAATTGGTTTTATTAACTTGTCACGATGAAATTCATTTTAATATTTTATAGATTGTAAATAAAATTTAGTTCATTTAATTGTGATAATTTGAAAAATAAATTCTAAACAACTTATAATAGTAAGACATACAGATAAATACATTTGATTTGATTCCGATTATATTAAATATATGTAATAAAAATAACTTTTTAACGACTAATAAAACATGTTAATTGTGTTTATCTTTAATAATTAGAAGAATCGGTTATTTTTTTAACTAAATTCAATTTATAAATTAATAATATAATTAATTTAATTAAAATTGTATGGTATGAGTAGAATTGACTTGGATGTCAAGATTACCTAGGTTATTTTTAAATTTTATCTATACAATTTTTCAGGGGTAGTTTAATTTATAGATTAAATAGTATTTTTTAATGAGAATTTACTAAAATCTGGCCATACAATTTCAATATTTTTCGTTGTTTAAAATATATTTTTGAATTTATATATGGATTACACACCATGAAAAACCTACGGGACACTCAGATTAAACAATTCAAACTCAAATTTTTAAACCTTTCTGTAGGATTTTTATTAAAATTAACCAAAAAAATGTCCTGAAAAAAACTATTTCTTATATAAATTAAACTACACCTAATTTTTCATATATTTAATTTATCACCTTTGACAAGCATCTTAGTATTATCCCAATCCTGGTGCCAAAATATTCTAAAACAACTTTCTGATGTATTGATGAATTTTACTGAGTTAAATCTCTGGGAATTAATTGTAAATTCTGAAACGTTTCAAGGTTTAATGACTTGACTAGACTCAACTAGACTCCTTACTTTTCTATTACCTAAATATTCCAAAATCTAAAATCAAAATAAAGATGACCTTGTTGAGTTATTGTTAACTTTTGAGTCCTCCAAAATACTAATCTTTGTCTCCCTATATATAACACACCATTTAGGTTGACCTGGCTGCAACAAGTCACCATTAGAAATGGCCTCTGTCAGCTTTATGTTTGTACTTAGCACTACTATTACATGCCTGGTCTTCCTTGCCAGTAGCAATGTTTTTGTGTTATTTAGGTTGATCAGGCTGCAACAAGTCACCATTAGCAATAGCCTCTGTCAGCTTTATGTTTGTACTTAGCACTACTATTACATGCCTGGCCTTCCTTGCCAGTAACAGTGTTTTTGTGTTTGCTTCTTCTTTAGAAGAAAAAGAAATTAGTATGCATTTCCAACTGCATACAACCAATGTTTAAGATGCCCATGTAGTCGACGATACTCGCAATGGAGAAGTGGCTGCAGAGATGGTGCACAGAGAAGTCCATCTCAATCTCCATAGCAGAGTTGCATGATAAAAATAGCTAAAACAACACAATTACAGAAACTCAATCATACATTATGCACAAATGGTGTATATGTAAAGACACTCACACAGATTTACATTCAGATTACTCTATTAAATAGAGTTTCTGAGATCCAACTTATTCCCAAATTAGATAAAGAGGTTGAGAGAATTTCTCAACCATCACAAACTAACTTCTTAAATATGGAATGTAAGCATTAACTCCAACATCCCCCCTTAATGATTACATTACATGAAAATAACAAAATAATCAAGCTTATCAGTAGATGCTCCATCAAGTTGCCTCATAACCCTCGGAAAGGCGTAGTTGGCAAGTTGAATTCCCGAGTTCCCTTCCTCAACTCCCAAATCAAGGACCTCCCGAAGTCAATTACTAGACAGCATCCCAATCTATCTCATAACCTCATTAGGAAACCACTTCCATGTCTACCACTAATGAGGGATGCTTCCCTAGATCCGCAACTGCCATACTATCTGGACAACCATCCATATTGAGCCTTACTGCTACTTGATCTTTAAGTACTGGCATCAGACACATAGTTGAACTGCTGGTTATTTTTAAAAGAGTTTAATAGGATCACTCTCTTCATTGAATTCATCATCGGAATTCAATTGGTATTCATCTGTGGTTATATTTTTACTTTCCACAAGGGAAAATTCAAACCACTGAATTTGTCTAAAACCATAAACTCCATGATAAAAGAGAAGACAAAATAAAATACCTTTCCTAAAATGGCGAGAAAAATCCTGTTTGAGGAACAAAATATGATGGGCTGGATGGTCTTTCTTTATAGACTGTTTCCTCAGACATGGTACAGCTCTGCTGGAGAATCTAAAACATGAGATGGCCCACCTACGCAATACAGATTTGCTCAAACGATAACGGTGTCTTGGCTTTAGCTGAACGTTTTGAGGCGCAAAGTTATCAAAACTTCCCAAGATGTAACTCAATTCTTCTCTATCGTGATGCTTGATATGATCCCTGCCGAATGATCTTCTGCTACTTGAAGATTCGACTGATGATAATAGTAGATGCCTCCTA
Organism: Pinus taeda; assembly: GCA_000404065.3. Taxonomy (NCBI): domain Eukaryota; kingdom Viridiplantae; phylum Streptophyta; class Pinopsida; order Pinales; family Pinaceae; genus Pinus; species Pinus taeda. The sequence continues at coordinate 9,857 of APFE031207551.1, read as the reverse complement.
CTGCTGCTATGCCGTAATTGTCGATCCCTCTTTCGATCAGATTCAATTATAACAATCGTTTGGAATCGACTGTCAATTATTTTCTTGGTCTGTGTCTGATCGGGTGCCCCAAAACAACACAAGATCATTTGTCCGGGAGACGACCCAACGTTGAGGATCTGAGCATCCTCATATTCATCAACTGAAGAACACGACTTTCTCCGCTCGGGAGATCACTGCTCCTCTATGGAATCTCGCGGCCGCAATGGAGATGGGGATGGTTTACAACAGCATACGCATGTTGCTCCGTCCAGAATACTCAAGTTGCAACATCCCGGTTAACATCCATATGCACCTCCTCACAACACAGGTTCAGATCTAGATCCGATACCATGATAAAAATAGTTAAAACAACACAATTACAGAAACTCAATCATATATTATGCACAAATGATGTATGTGTAAAGACACTCACACACAGATTTACATTCAGATTACTCTATTAAATAGAGTTTCTGAGATCCAACTTATTCCCAAATTAGATAGAGAGGTTGAGAGAATTTCTCAACCATCACAAACCAACTTCTTAAATATGGAATGTAAGCATTAACTCCAACATTGCAAGTAACTGCGATCTCTTCTCTGGGGCATGGGTCCACGATGCCTCTTATCCTCTTTATCCCTCTGGACAATGCCCTTACATGATTGAAGGAAGAGTAAACTGTAGGAAGAATGGAAGACCAAATTCTTATTACGAGAAATGGAGACGGCAGCCGAGCAATTGAAGATTGCAGTCAACTAAAACTTCGCTCAAGGAAGACGAGTAAGAAAGAGAAAAGAGTCTCCCTCTTGAGGAGATTATTCAAGGAGAAAAAGTCATCTAGGGTTTCTGTTGTCAACAAAGGAGTTGCAGACCTACAAGGAGAGGCCGAAACTCTAAAGGAAGCCGAAGAGGAAGAAGAAGAGAAGCGTTGAAATTGTAACTTGGTCTTGGAAGGGATATAGTGTCAAGGGTCTTTGTCATGGTATTTGTATCCGTCAATTGAAGATCTATAAGAATAATTTTGTTTGGGTTTTACTCTCAAAGAGTGAGAGACTTTGGCCCTAGCTGACAGCCTATATACTGTAGAATTGAGGCTTCTGTGATCCATCATAATTGTAAAAAGAGCTTCTGCATAAATCACATCAGAAAGATTCTTGCCGACGCGTTTCGAACCAACCAGTGTGGTTCATCGTCAGGACGAGTTGAAGGAACAGATCTGGCCAAGCAAGTTAAATAGACTGAGCAGAGACTCCAACGGCTCCCTAACGGCTATATTTGACTTGGACCTAGGTCAAAATTATATTATTAATAAAATAATCTAATTATTATTTTTCATAATATTAAGGTAATAATATAATATTTTAATTCCTTGAGATAAGAGAAATTAGGTTATATTGATAAAATAATCTAATTATTAAATATAATATTTATATGAGCTGATTTAAAAGAAATTTATTTGTTTAAATAACTTAATGGTTATATAAAAATTATACTATTGCAATAATAATTTTGAAAGATTAATTTAGGTTATATATTTTATTAAATCTGGTCCTATAATATTGTTTTTCCTAGGAATAAAATAAATGAGCGAATATAAAAATATTAATTTGCTTGAATAAAATATTAATGGTTATTTGAAAATTATTTATACATTATTATTGTTTGAATTAGAAAGAAATAATCTTAAGTTATATATTATAAATGTTTTATTTAAGTTATATAAATAATTTGCTTGAATAAAATATAAATGGTTATTTAAAAATTATTATTGTTAAGTTATATATTATACATGTTTTATTTAAGTTATATAAGTAATTATATATTCATCTTAAGTTAATGTTATATATGTTTTATTTATAAATTATTATTGTTTGAATTAGAAAGAAAAAGTTATATATTATATATGTTTTATTTAAGTTATATAAGTAATTTGCTTGAATAAAATATAAATGGTTAATTAAAAATTATTTATAAGTTATTATTGTTTGAATTAGGAAGAAATAATCTTAAGTTATATATTATATATGTTTTATTTAAGTAATTATATATTCATCTTAAGTTAATATTATATATGTTTTATTTAAAAATTATTAAAATTTAATTCTTCGAGATATACTATATATCTATATAGGCTATCCTTATATTACTTAAACGCGATCCAATAATACTTCCTAAATTAGATAAACTAATCGAACTAAACTAACACTGGATAAGGGCCCAAAACAGGTAAAAATAAATTCGATTACTACCTCAAACGAAAAAAGGAGAAAAAAAAAAAAAGGCCCTCAATAGATACAGGAGGAATCCACTAAAAAGAGAAGAACACAACGATGACCACTAAAAATAAACACGACAAGACTAAACCAAACACCCACCGATAAAGCACCTAGGATGGCCAGAGGGGGGGGAAGAAACCCTAAGCCGATAGGGCAGGGATCCAAATCCTACTTACCATCCAACCATCATCTCTATTGAGATTGATGGGTCTTCGCTCAATTTCAATAGCTTCCCTTAACTTGCGATGATGGTACTGATCTACCCTCGCAATGACTTTGGCCTCCTCAATGCAAACATGATGCTTAGTCTTGTCCGCATGCTCTGCTAAAGTTGAGGAGTTAGTTCTTCCATGCCTCAGGTCCGCTGCATGCTCACAAATTCTCTGGTGGATGGAGCGCCCTGTCTCCCCTATATAGGGTGTCCCACAAGAGCAAGGAATCAAATAAACACCCTTCATATCTTTGGGGTTAACAGGATCCTTCACAGACCGAAGGGAATTCCGAATGGTTTTGAGGGGCCTGAAGGTTGAGGGAATATCAAACTTTCTAAGGATCCGAGCAATCCTATCCGTGGTCCCTTCGATATAAGGAAGATGGACACCTGGATGATGTTCCTTAGGCTCTTTCTTAATCAATGCTTTTTTGGAAGCTGCAAGGAAAGCCTTCCGACCAAGGTGCCTGCTGTATCCATTATCCACAAAGACGTCAAGGAGGTGGGTTCGCTCTCTGTCCAGGCTTTCATTATCCGAAATTCTGAGGGCACGCGTAGCCAAGGTTTTAAGAACACCCATCTTCTGAGCAGGGAAATGATGGGAATCAGCGTGAAGATACTGCTCTGTGTGCGTCTTCTTACGGAACACTGCGTGGGAGAGAGAACCATCCTTCTTCCTAGAAATGAGAATATCCAGGAAAGGGAGGCTGCCATTAACTTCCTTTTCCATGGTGAACTTAATAGCTGAGGACAGGCTGTTGAGGTGATCCAGGGACCGATCCAGCTCCTCATGGCCATGGGGCCAGATGACATTAGTGTCATCTACATATCTTTACCACAGCTTCGGAAGGAGACGGGCCGAGGCAAGAGCCTTGGCTTTGAAATCTTCCATAAAAAGATTCGCTACGATCGGGGAGAGGGGGGAACCCATGGCAACACCACAGGTCTACTCGAAGAACTCCCCTTCGAAACAAAAGAACGTGGAAGTGAGACATACCTCAACCAGATGTGCGGTATCCGGATCTGTTAGGCGATATATCACTTCCATGGCCTCTTTAATAGGAATGCATGTGTACAAGGAGACCACATCAAAGCTGACAAGAATGTCCTCGGGGTCCAGCCTAATATCCTTGAGATCCCTGATGTAGGATGCAGAGTCCTTCACGAAGGAATTAGTGCGGCCAACAAGAGGCTTCAGCTTAAGAGCCAAAAATTTAGCTAGAAGATAGGTTGGACCCCCGATGGTGTTAACAATGGGCCTCAGAGGGACCCCATCCTTGTGAATTTTAGGCACCCCATATATTCTAGGAGTGATGGGATTGCTTTCAATGAGCTTGCGGGATAGGGCACCCACCGAGCTGCTAGACTTGATAGCGTGAGCAACAGTCTTAGAGATTTTCTTCAGAGGGTTCTTGGCCAGTTTTTTGTAACTGCCACTGTTGTGAAGATGATCAAGCATCTTCTTACAGTAGTCATCTTTGTTGAGGATGATCATGGCCCCTCCTTTGTCCGCCTTAAGGACCACAATATCTTCATTCTGATTTAAGGACTTTAGGGCTTTGAACTCCTCTTTACAGAGGTTCCTTCGAGGAGGTTTAGCCCTCCTAAGAACCACAGCACAATCTTGTCTGATGGTGTCCTTAATGTTATCAGGCAGATCTCTAATTCCGTGCTCCACGTCACAAATAATGTCATCGACGGGAATTCTTCTAGGGGCAAGGGCAAAGTTTAAGCCCTTGCTTAAAAGAGCAAAGACGGACGGGGAAAAGGAATAGCTTGAAAGATTAACAACCTTACTATTCCGTGAAGACGAGGGAAGAGGGACCTTTTTGCCGAGGTCCTCATGCCCCTTAATACCGACAGGACCTTCATAGCCATCTGTATTCATAGTAGAATCGCCTACATTATCCTTAATAATACTAAGATTATTAATGCAATTACTAGAAATTATATTATCTATCTCATTATTACTGTTGTTTTTAGTTTCATTATTATTAAGATTATCTATCTCATTAATAATAATAATTTATAAATAATTTTTAAATAACCATTTATATTTTATTCAAGCAAATTATTTATATAACTTAAATAAAACATTTATAATATATAACTTAAGATTATTTCTTTCTAATTCAAACAATAATAATGTATAAATAATTTTCAAATAACCATTAATATTTTATTCAAGCAAATTAATATTTTTATATTCGCTCATTTATTTTATTCCTAGGAAAAACAATATTATAGGACCAGATTTAATAAAATATATAACCTAAATTAATCTTTCAAAATTATTATTGCAATAGTATAATTTTTATATAACCATTAAGTTATTTAAACAAATAAATTTCTTTTAAATCAGCTCATTAAATATTATATTTAATAATTAGATTATTTTATCAATATAACCTAATTTCTCTTATCTCAAGGAATTAAAATATTATATTATTACCTTAATATTATGAAAAATATTAATTAGATTATTTTATTAATAATATAATTTTGACCTAGGTCCAAGTCAAATATAGCCGTTAGGGAGCCGTTGGAGTCTCTGCTCAGTCTATTTAACTTGCTTGGCCTGATCTGTTTCTTCAACTCGTCGTGACGATGAACCACACTGGTTGGTTCGAAACGCGTCGGCAAGAATCTTTCTGATGTGATTTATGCAGAAGCTCTTTTTACAATTATGATGGATCACAGAAGCCTCAATTCTTACTATTTTTTAATTTTTAATTTTACCCTTTTTTCTAATTTTAATTTTTTTTGTTAACTATTTAAAGTATTTTTTAATATATTTTTATGTTTTTATTACTAACATGTTTATTATTTATTTTTTGTCATTTTATATTGAATGTTTTCTTTTACATTTTATAGGTTTTTTGTTTTTTTTTTAATATATTTTTTCTATTTGATTTTTCTGTCATGTTTTTTTTTTTATGTTTTATTACTAACATGAAAATCATCAATATTTAAAAAAACATTATCCACACTTAATTGATTAGAAAAATTAAAGTGTAAAAACTAAACCCTTTAAAAAAAAGGGGTTGATGCTCATTAGCACTTTTCAAAATCAAGATGAAAATCACTACAAAAAAAAATGTTCACACTTGATACATAAAAAAATTTAATGTGTCAAAAATAAGCCCTCTAAAAAAAAGGTGTTTATGCTGCATCAAGACATTTCAAATGCAGCGTGAAAATCACTAACATTTAAGAAAATTGTTCACACTTGATACATCAAAAAATTTAAAGTGGCAAAAATATATTGAGGAAAGGGGTTTATTTTGAATCACCATTTTTCAAATTGGAGTGATTTTTTGCTACCTCAAAAAAATGGGTACTAAGTCATTTTCTCAATTAATCGATAACTATGTTTCCAATGAACATCCATGGGTTTGTGCCTGTAGGGTAACAAGACATATAACTCATTTGTTGATGGAATGCCTTCATACTTCTAGTGCTTGTGTTTCGCATTATCCCTTGAGGTAAGTTTGTTGAACGAGGTGACCTTTAATTAAATTCAAAAGGTTTACTAGTGTGTTTGTAACCCTTGTTAACTTTGTCCTATGTTTCTTTGTTGGGGTTCGAGCATGCAGATTATCCTTTCAAAGGGTTCAACATGCTGAGGGTTTTCCCACCATATCTTTGGTTTCCAAGTGTGGTTCCCTTTCTCAGTTTTAAGCTTCCTGAATGGTACTATGCCAACAAACAAGAATTTGTTTCTGAAGGAAAGGTATTCCTCTAGTTCGAATTTCTACAAATGTTGATTACTAGTGCCTTTCCTGATTACATCCTTACATTTATGCCTTGAAAATATTACTGTTGGATTTGGATTTAGAATTGCTCAATTGAGCATGTTTAACTCTATCAATGAATTTTTTTGAACAATGGCCACGGTTAGTTGTTTTAGTTGTGATGAATTTTCTTGGGTTTTTCCTAAATTGAGTTACCGCTTAGCGTGTGTATAAAGAACTATAAATTTGTTCCTTTACTTGAAATGTTGTCTTGCAATTATTTGATGTGTAGTGTTAGATGTTTTATGTTTGTTATGGTTACAACGTGAGAGTACTCACATGATTATTTCTTTTCTTTATTTTGGTTTTAGTTTTCCCAGGAAATAAATTTTTGTTCAAAGAATTTCTCAACTCTCTTACTCTTATAATTTTTTATATTTACTCTCAGAATCAAGGGTTCAAGTATATATGTATAAGCCCGCAAGAAAAGAGAAAGACTACCTACAGGAAGCCATACCCTGTCTCCCTCATAGATAACCTGACTTCTTTAGGCTGGAACTTCCTTTTCCTTTGCCAACACAAATTTCATTCTTGCTTGAACCATTTATCGTTGAGTCAACGAAATAATTATTCCGACTCTCTAAAAATTCAATCCTCCCAGAAATGGATTTTCCCATCTAGTTTGCATATTCAGTTTATTTTTTAGTGTTTGAATATCTGGTTAAATATTAATATAGTTTATTGAAAGGCTCTTTAATTATTTTTTCTTACAATACCATGTTATATTTACCAAATATTGCACATACAAAACAAATCTTTATAGGATTATGTATAGCACTACTTCAAAAAGAATCCTAAAAACATCTCATTATTAAAACAAGAATCCATTTAATTCCTTACTAGCTAGAAAAATAGTCAACAATAACATATACCTTTTTGTACCCTCTTAAGTGCCCAACTGCAAAATCACAGTGAATCAAACATTCCTCCCAACCTACGATAACCATAATCACTCTTTGTACTTCCCCAAAGTTGATTTCTCACTCATAAATAGTTTTACCGTGTTTCTTTTGATTCCCTAGACCACCTGGTCCCAACTAGATTCAATCATAGACCTTTCAGTGAGTCCCACTAGCCAACCAACTCAAGGACTAAGACCTTGGTGCAATACCAACAACCTTTATAGTGTTTTGTCTAGGTTTTCCTTCAGTCCTTGTCTTGCTCGCCTCATGTTCTTCTTACCCTTTTGTATTTCCTCTTTTTTCAAAGAGTTACCTTTCCTGGGAGAGATGGTGGGTAGCTAATTACTGGCCCAAAATTTTTTATAACGGTTTCCATGTATGAAATATTTTATTTTCATTCTATCCTGATGACTCATGGCTCACTTATTTTCATAAAAAATTATAATTAATTTCATATTGATAATACATCAATAAATCATGTCTTTATGCTAGTTTGCCTGTAGTAAAGTAGGGTAAACTAAAGTAATTCATGAAAATTATCTCAATACCAAAGGGGTGTTACATTCGCAGCTCCCCTAGGGAAACACCATCCCTGATGTTTTTGAGCCTCTAGAACAGGCTCAGATATGCTTCCCGCATAAATTGTTCAAAGTCCTAGGTAGCCTCCTCCAGACTAAATTGCTCCCATTGTGCCTTAACCTATGGGATAACACATTTTCACAATGTTCTTTCTCTCTATTTTTTTTTACGAGTTAATTTGGTTTCTTTTTTACATTTTTATTGCTTATTTTTTATTTGATTGTTTTTTTCGTGAATTTTATTTCTATTTTTATCTTTTATCTTTTTGTCAAGTAAGAGTGGAACCTTCAATTAACTGAAAAAGGGGATTACATATAGTACACGTCTTTACCAGTTTAAAGACCAACACAAGACATACTCGTTGCTGGTTAACAGATAATAGGGTCAACAAAGCCCAAGAGCATACATCGCATCATGGAGTTACAAAGACTCAAAAGAAAATGCCCATAGGATTCCCGACTTGCAAAATGTGAATTCCTTTTCCTACCATTGAACTAATCTGCTAGATCCACGACTATCGCAAAATCATATCGCAACACACCAATAAGTGATTTCACCATTCTCGCATGCGAAATGTGAAAACCATCGGACTTCAAATAAATCTAAATCGCGCCGATAATCTTCTCGAGTCCGTCAGCCCAAGCCTAAATGCTCAATCACCACCATCAAACTCACCTTCCATCCAATGGTCAATATTTCCTCTCATCAACATAGCTGCTCAGAGATGCAACGTTGTCGATCAAAACCCATTTGATCCAACGGTCTATAATGACATCGGCTCGGACCACTTACACAACAATTATCATTCTTACAAAGCTAATAAAGATTAAACGACTTTAATCTATAAAAGTTCAGGTCCATCCTTGTGGTTGATGATCTATCCCTTTCTAGCCCGATATCCATTGGATGACTAAGGCCAATAAATCCTATGGTCTGCGGCCCTTCATTTAGCAAACAGGTTAACGAACTCTCTACCCCCGTAGTTGACTAAGATGTAAACAATGACTGCGGGATCAATGGTTAGGATTTACTGTGGCATTCCAACCATGCTTCAATGCTTACTCTCCCTCTTACTCCCACAAGTCTCCTGAGTACCATCGATCCACCATGTTGATCCAATGGTCCAGATCGATTCCCTCTGTTCCACATTCTCCAGTACTTAGATTGAAATCTTTTGTCCATTTCTAAGCTCTACCTTATGTGACTAGATTCTGGTAGCCCATCCCGAACACATCACATTCATTGATAATCTAGATCCAACGATTATCGTGCATCCACTTCACTACTTCGCTCTTCTCTTCACTTGAGTTTTTACGGTTAGGAGAGACTGTGGCCTAAGGGCCTCCGCTCTCTCCTCCTTCGACTAGTGTTCCTCCTTCTCATTGCTAATGGTCTAGAAGTGCTCCATATCTATGGCAACCTGACATTGACAATCATCACACAGTTTGCCAGAGGGTAACTCCCAATCATGCCGAATGTTTTATTTCTAACGTGTTCTATGCTTTAAATTTTTCTATTTCTCTTGTTATGCTTTTTTATTTATTTATTTTTATTACTAACATGTTTTATTACTTTTTTTGTGATGTTTTCTATTTAATGTTTTCTTTCACATTTTTATAGGTTTTTTGTTTTTTGTTTTTTTTTCTTTTTCCTTGTATTTTTTTTTTTGTCATGTTCTTATTTTTATTTTTACTTTTATGCTTTATTACTAAAATAAAAATCACCAATATTTAAAAAACATTATGCACACTTAATTGATTAGAAAATTTAAAGTGTAAAAACTAAGCCCTTTAAACAAAGAGTGTTGATGCTCATCATCACTTTTCAAAATCAAGATGAAAATCACTAGAAAAAAATGTTCACAGTCGATACATAAAAAAATTTAAAGTGTCAAAAATAAGCACTCTAAAAAAAATGTGTTGATGCCGCATCCAAAATCAACATGAAAATCACTAACATTTAAAATAATTGTTCATACTTGATACATAGAAAAATTTAAGGTCGCAAAAATATGCTCCAAAAAAAATATATTTTGAATTACCATTTTTCAAAATCCAGTGAGTTTTTGTTACC
>APFE031207544.1:0-36362 GCA_000404065.3 Pinus taeda | reverse complement strand
GGGTCAGAACAATTGGTTGTAATCCTCTTGCTATTCTTGATATTAATAAAGCTATTCAAGTTTTCCTCCACATTCGTGTATGTTTGATTGTATATGCATTTGTGTGGTTAATACATATCTAGTATTGTGTTGTTTATGAATATAGATCTCTGTTCTTCGATAGTATTATGCTGCTTTGATTCCACAGGTGCTCTATGAAGCTGTGTAGACAAAGAAAGAGCGGCAAAGATCTATCGAGATGAAGAGGAATCGAGCAAGGAACCAAGCACAAGGTAAAGGTTGGTGTCCTCTGTTCCCCTCTTATCTATTTTTATAAAGGAAAACGAAAGTAGTTTTAACTTATTTGCAAAATGATAATAAAAAAATAGAAATGTATAATTTGCAAATTTTTAATGTGACTTGTTTCATGCACTTAATTGTGTTGGTAAAAAACAAATTTATAGATCCCGCATTTAATTAAGCATTACTTCCGATCTTTTGATGATGTCACCTTTCTCATAATATTTAAAAACACAATATCAAAAAGAGAAAATATCTACCATTTATAACGGGGTATATACCAAAAAGGATAAGATGATAATATTTCTCTTTCATAATGCTTAAAAGAGAATATCAAAAAGGAGAAGAAGTCAACTCTTTATAATGGGGTTTATAAGGAGAAGAAGTCAACTCTTTATAATGTGGTGTGGTTTATAATGGGGTTTATAAAACAACAATATAAAAATGGGGAAGATCTCTAGTTTGCAAATTTTTATTATGAACTCTTTCATGCATTTGCCTGGTCATGATGCTTAAAAATGCAATATTAGAAAGTTTAAAAAAGAGAATATATCTATTAGAGTTTGTAATATATATAATAATATAAAATAATATATATAATATAGATAAAAGAAGATATCTGACTTTTGCAAAATTATAATGCTAAATTATAGAAGGGTATCCTCATTTAATTTCGCATAATGTAGAGCCTTTTTCTGAAGATGAGGTATTCCCATTAGTCAAAGTCATAATGACATTTTGTTTCATAATGGAAAGCTTTTTTAGATGGTTTAGAGGTATTCCCATTAATCAAAGTCGTAATGACATTTTTTTTCATAATGGAAAGCTTTTTTAGATGGTTTAGGATTATTGTATATTATTATCAGAATTATGCAAAATTCTATTAAACTAGCATTTGCACCAGATGCTGCAAAAGAAACGCCGCAAGACATAAATATAAGAAAAAATTTGACATACATAAATATAAGAAAAAAAATGACACTAATGATTTCAGTTTTAGTGAACTCTTCAATCATCGGTAGGGAAAGTGAGTCTTCACACATTGTTGTTGTTATTCCATTTGCCCTCATGATGAGTGAAGAGTTCACTTCCATGCTTACAAAGTGATAAACGCAGAAACCAATAGCACACTGCATAGCCTAAATCTTTTAGCCAGAACCAACAACCATTTTTATCCAAGAATGCATTGTTGTTCTATCAATCAAAACAAAAATTGTGCAGTTACAGAATCATGAAAAAATACTTCAAATGAAGGGCCAACTGTATTTTTGGTCACTAAAGAAAATCTCTGACAACATTAACACCCCCTCACAAAATATCGTAATTTATTATCTTAACACTCTAGAATTGACTCCTTATCAAGTTGGACTGTCTTTGGAGTGCATGGAAACTGAAGCATGGAGCATTTATTTATCGAAGCAATCTCAATACGATGACATGGATCATACATATTCTCATCTCTCAAGGCTTGTAATATAGCGTATGCTGATGCTTCCCTGCATTAAGAGGTTAAAATTGCTCCAGTCAATCCTTTCTGAAATGTAGAATATAAATTATTGCCCGTGCCAAGATTTCAAAAATTATAAACTTTGATCATGTTTAGGGGAAAGGGAATGAGATGTCCTACTGACACTTTCGCAAGACAACTTTTTTGGATATGACATTCGTACCAAGATTGTTCTACATTGAAACCTTACAAGCAAACATAAAATTATTACCTTTTTTATAAGGATATTGTACAGAGTCTTAAGAATGGGACATAGCTCTAGAGGAACCACCTCCTTTTTCCTCTCTAGGTGCATGATACTTAAACTCGGTTTGCAAAGCAATTCATAGAATGCTTCCACGACTGATACACCCTATATTATCAAACACAGAAAGTAGCCATTCATGTTTCTGCAATATGGAACTTGATACTGCATTTCCAACCTTAAATACTCTGCCATCTTTGGATTATGAACTTACTTTTAAAGCATGCCAAGGACTGTTAAAAAGCTTATGGGTCTCCTTGGAAGATTTCCAAACACAGTTTTCCCACTTTGTGGTTGCTATGTCTCATTTAAACTATGAAACATGTATTGCAGCAATAAATAAAAGAGAAAAAGAAAAATATTGCCTGAGCTCAAAATTGGATTTAAACTTGTATCATTCCTTTTCCTTGTATGTTGTCCCCCATGTCTGGCCTAATTTCTCCCTTTGCAATCTGTTGACCATAACACACATTTCTTTCCTTCAGCAATGTAACATATGTATCAGCCAGAAGTGGGCCTGTCAATTTCTTAGGCTCTTTTTCCAACAAATGTGTTATATAGATCATCTCTGATGTGCAGTGAGAAAAATAGACAGACTTGCTTGTAGCACTCTCATTTGTCAAAGCTGCTACCATGCCTGTACAAGAACTAAAATGTATTAACATAGTTTGGACATGAACAGGGAAACACTAATTCATCATTATTTAATGGTTTAAGAGAAAATTACAAACAAGAATGATAACAACTTAAGGCATAATGAATGCCTGTGAAACAAATTGTATGTTTATGCAATGCTATGAGATGCTAGTTGCAACGCTTAATCACTATTATTGGGCATGGTAGCCAAAATTCAAAACTTAATCTAAAACCACTGAAACTATACAAATTTTTTCACAAGAAATGAATGAAAGTGCAAGAAGCAACCATGAGACCATTGTTTTATACTAAATAGTAAATACTTGTTGGCTGTTAAATTTAACAATTGAGAGGATTGCCTTGCCCACAACACCTATTGCAATTGGACATTAGGTGGCTTCTATTTATTTTTAAGCACTAGGTATTTGTAAACAAATTAGATTATGATTACTTATAGTGTTGTAAACCTCTGTAGATTTTCTGTCACATTTCCCTTAGATGGGGAAGATGAAGAGTATAAATGTTCAATTTATGTGCACCAGTAAACTTGGTAAAATGTAGGTTTTGATTCATAATATACAAAATAGCAAGGGAAATATTACTCAGCAAGTGGTCTTCCTTATTTGATTATAAACAATTGATAACTTTGATTATACACAATTGATCACCAACTACATAAGGAAAATGCCTATACTTACCCAATCTGCCTAAATCTTTTAGCCAGTACCAACAACCTTTTTTATCCAAGAATGCATTGTTGTTCTATCGATCAGAACAACAATTATGCAGTTACACAATCATGAAAAAATACTTAAAATGAAGAGACAACTATATTTTTGGTCACTGAAGAAAATCTCTGACGACATTAACACCCCCTCACAAAATATCGTAATTTATTATCTTAACACCCGAGAATTGACTCCCTGTCAAGTTGGACTATCTTTGGAGTGCATGGAAAATGAAGCATGGAGCATTTATTTACTGAAGCAATCTCAATACGATGACGACCATACATATTCTAATATCTCAAGGCTTGTAATATAGCTTCCGTTGATGCTTCCCTGCATTAAGAGGTTAAAATTGCTCATGTCAATCCTTTCTCAAATGTAGAGTATAAATTATTGCCCGTGCCAAGATTTCAAAATTTTTAATCTTTGATCATGTTTAGGGGAAAGGGAATGAGATGTCCTATTGACACTTTCGCAAGACAAATTTTTTGGATATGACATTCGTAACAAGATTGTTCTACACTGAAACCTTACAAGCAAACATAAAATTATTACCTTTTTATAAGGATATTGTACAGAGTCTTAAGAATGGGACATAGCTCGAGAGGAACCACCTCCTTTTTCCTCTCTGGGTGCATGATACTTAAACTCAGTTGGAAAAGCAATTCATAGAATGCTTCCACAGCTGATACACCCTATATTATAAAAAACAGAAAGTAGTCATTCATGTTTCTACAATATGGATTTGATACTGCATTTCCGACCATAAATACTCTGCCATATTTGGATTATGAACTCACTTTTAAAGCATGCCAAGGACTGCTAAAAAGCTTATGGGTCTCCTTGGAAGCTTTCCAAAAGCAGTTTTCCCACTTTGTGGTTGCTATGTCTCATTTAAACTATGAAACATGTATTGCAGCAATAAATAAAAGAGAAAAAGAAAAAAATTGCCTGAGCTCAAAATTGGATTTAAACCTGTATCATTCCTTTTCCTTGTATGTTGTCCTCCATGTCTGGCCTAATTTCTCCCTTTGCAATCTGTTGACCATACCACACATTTCTTCCCTTCAACAATGTAACATATGTATCAGCCAGAAGTGGGCCTGTCAATTTCTCAGGCTCTTCCGCCAACAAATGTGTTATATAGATCATCTCTGATGTGCAGTGAGAAAAATAGATAGACTTGCTTGTAGCACTCTCATTTGTCAAAGCTGAGACCATGGTTGTACAAGAACTAAAATGTATTAACATAGTTTGAACATGAACAGGGAAATATTAATTCATCATTATTTAGTGGTTTAAGAGAAAATTACAAATAGGAATGATAACAACTTAAGGCATAATGAATGCCTGTGAAACAAATTGTATGTTTATGCAATGCTATGAGATGCTAGTTGCAACGCTCAATCACTATTATTGGGCATGGTAGCCAAAATTCAAAACTTAATCTAAAACCACTAAAACTATACAAAATTTGTCACAAGAAATGAATGAAAGCGCAAGAAGCAACCATGAGACCATTGTTTTATACTAAATAGTAAATACTTGTTGGCTGTTAAATTTAACAATTGAGAGGATTGTCTTGCCCACAACACCCATTGCAATTGGACATTAGGTGGCTTCTATTTATTTTTAAGCACTAGGTATTCGTAAACAAATTAGACTAGGATTACTTATAGTACTGTAAACCTCCGTAGCTTTTCTGTCACATTATCCTTAGATGGGGAAGATGGAGAGTATAAATGTTCAATTTCTGCACACCAGTAAACTCGGTAAAATGTAGGGTTTGATTTGCAATATACAAAATAGCAAGGGAAATATTGCTCAGCAAGTGGTCTTCCTTATTTGATTATAAACAATTGATAACTTTGATTATACAATTGATCACCATCTACATAAGGCAAATGCCTATACTTACCTAATCTGCCTAAATCTTTTAGCCAGTACCAACAACCATTTTTATCCAAGAAAGCATTGTAGTTCTATCGAAAATAACAATAATTGTGCAGTTACACAATCATGACAAAATACTTCAAATGAAGGGCCAACTATATTTTTGGTCACTGAAGAAAATCTTTGACGACATTAACACCCCCTCTAATAAAATGGTAGATGAGACTAATATCTATTACTTGGAGAAGTGCCACTCCACAAATCAACATGACTAAGCATCGAAAGCAATTCATAGAATGTTTCCACTGTTGATACACCCTATATTATAAAAAACAGAAAGTAGTCATTCACATTTCTGCAATATGGAATTTAATACTACATTTCCAACCATAAATAGTCTGCCATCTTTGGATTATGAACTTACTTTTAAAGCATGCCAAGGATTGCTAAAAAGCTTATGGGTCTCCTTGGAAGCTTTCCAAAAGCAGTTTTCCCACTTTGTGGTTGCTATGTCTCATTTAAACTATGAAACATGTATTGTGGCAATAAATAAAAGAGAAAAAAGAAAAATATTTCCTCAGCTCAAAATTGGATTTAAAACTATATCATTCCTTTTCCTTTTATGTTGTCCCCCATGTCTGGCCTAATTTCTCCCTTTGCAATCTGTTGACCATACCACACATTTCTTCCCTTCAGCAGTGTAACATATGTATCAGCCAGAAGTGGGCTTGTCAATTTCTCAGGCTCTTCCGCCAACAAATGTGTTATATAGATCATCTATGATGTGCAGTAAGAAAATTAGATAGACTTGCTTGTAGCACTCTCATTTGTCAAAGCTGCAACCATGCCTATACAGGAACTAAAAAGTATTAACATAGTTTGAACATGAACAGGGAAACATTAATTCATCATTATTTAATGGTTTAAGAGAAAATACAAACATGAAATAAGCAGACGGTTTTATCTCGTTAAATTTTGTAAGAAATGCATGCTTGATAACATCCACGAGAATTTCACAACACCAATTCATGCATGTGTTCATTGCAAAACTCCAAACCCATGTATTTTCTGCCTCCAAAATGTTTTGAACCAATACAAATATGATGTATGTCATGATATGGAACCTCTCCACAGTATCATAATATGCCATCTTGTGCAGATTCTCTTTACTCACATGTTTGAAAACATTACTCATTACTCTTAATCTTCGCAAAATTATTTGACACAAGTAGTGCCAACAAGGCATTGTTGTGAGATATGATTGCAGCTGATAGAGTAATTGCTTGGGCTAAAATGACAGAGGATGAATGCAACAACAACTATCATTTGGTCCATAATGAAACATGCAGTCTCAAATGCCATAGATTCTTCTGAGCTAGTTGCAACTCCCTCTACTGAATTGAATAACACTTGAAGCACATCCACTCCAAATGTCTGGCAGAGTTTATCAAATATCTCTATTACATTAAATACCACATAAAGTTTGACAGTGCCTTGTCCTATGATAAAATGGTAGATGAGACTAATATCTGTTACTTGGAGAAGTGCCACTCCACAAATCAATATGACTATGCATCCAAAGCAATTCATAGAATGTTTCCACGACTCATACACCCTATATTATAAAAAACAGAAAGTAGTCATCCATGTTTCTGCAATATGGAATTTGATACTGCATTTCCAACCATAAATACTCTGCCATCTTTGGATTATGAACTTACTTTTAAAGCATGCCAAGGACTGCCAAAAATCTTATGGGTCTCCTTGGAAGCTTTCCAAAAGCGGTTTTCCCACTTTGTGGTTGCTATGTCTCATTTAAACTATGAAACATGTATTGCGGAAATAAATAAAAGAGAAAAAGAAAAACATTGCTTGAGCTCAAAATTGGATTTAAACCCGTATCATTCCTTTTCCTTGTATGTTGTCCCCCATGTCTGGCCTAATTTCTCCCTTTGCAATCCGTTGACCATACCACACATTTCTTTCCTTCATCAGTGTAACATATGTATCATCCAGAGGTGGGCCTATCAATTTCTCAGGCTCTTCCGCCAACAAATGTGTTATATATATCATCTCTGATGTGCAGTGAGAAAAATAGACAGACTTTCTTGTAGCACTCTCATTTGTCAAAGCTGCAACCATGCCTGTACAGGAACTAAAAAGTATTAACATAGTTTGAACATGAACAAGGAAACACTAATTCATCATTATTTAATGGTTTAATAGAAAATTACAAACAGGAAATAAGCAGACGGTTTTATCTCGTTAAATTTGTCAAGAAATGCATGCTTGATAACATCCACGAGAATTTCACAGCACCAAATCATGCATGTGTTAATTGTGAAACTCCAAACCCATGCATTTTCTTCCTGCAAAATGTTTTGAGCCAATTCAAATATGATGTATGCCGTGATATGGAACCTCTCCATAGTATCATAATATGCCATCTTGTGCAGATTCTCTTTGTTGACACGTTTGAAAACATTGCTCTTAATCTCCGCAAAATTATTTGACACAAGTAGTGCCAACAAGGCATTGTTGTGAGAAATGATTGCAGCTGATAGAGTAATTGCTTGGGCTAAAATAACAGAGGATGAATGCAACAACAACTATCATTTGGTTCATAATGAAACATGCAGTCTCAAATGCAATAGATTCTTTAGAGCTACTTGCAACTCCCTCTACTGAATTGAATAACACTTGAAGCACATCCCCTCCAAATGACTGGCAGAGTTTATCAAATATCTCTATTACATTAAACACCACATAGAGTTTGATAGTGCCTTGTCCTATGATAAAATGGTAGATGAGACTAATATTTGTTACTTGGAGAAGTGCCACTCCACAAATCAGTATGACTAAGCATCCTATGTCAGAAAGCTCATCAGCACACGGCCTCTAGAACTGACCGTCAAGCATCTCCATGTGAATCCCAGTATCTTTTCTGGCATGATAGTCAATAATGATAGAAAGGAATAAAGGCACACAAAAAATACTACATCAATAAGCAATTCACATCTCCAGGGAACATGGAACATTGTATTGTAAACCCTTTGTCTCTTTTTATCATTTCCGACTGATGTTGTGCTTCGCAGAGAACTGCCTCCATATATTTCACTGAAATGGCCTTGTCCTATGATAAAATGGTAGATGAGACTAATATTTGTTACTTGGAGAAGTGCCACTCCACAAATCAATATGACTAAGCATCCAAAGCAATTCATAGAATGCTTCCACGACTGATACACCCTATATTATCAAAAACAAAAAGTAGCCATTCATGTTTCTGCAATATGGAATTTGATACTGCATTTCCAACCATAAATACTCTGCCATATTTGGATTATGAACTTACTTTTAAAGCATGCCAAGGATTGCTAAAAAGCTTATGGGTCTCCTTGGAAGCTTTCCAAAAGCAGTTTTCCCACTTTGTGGTTGTTATGTCTCATTTAAACTATGAAACATGTATTGCAGCAATAAATAAAAGAGAAAAATAAAAATCTTGCCTGAGCTCAAAATTGGATTTAAACCTGTATTAGTCCTTTTCCCTGTATTTTGTCCCCCATGTTTGGCTTAATTTCTCCCTTTGCAATCCATTGACCATACCACGCATTTCTTCCCTTCAGCAGTGTAACATATGTATTGGCCAGAAGTGGGCTTGTCAATTTCTTAGGCTCTTCCACCAAAAAATGTGTTATATAGATCATCTCTGATGTGCAGTGAGCAAAATAGACAGACTTTCTTGTAGCACTCTCATTTGTCAAAGATGCAACCATGCCTGTACAAGAACTAAAAAGTATTAACATAGTTTGAACATGAACAGGGAAACATTAATTCATCATTATTTAATGGTTTAAGAGAAAATTACAAACAGGAAATAAGTAGATGGTTTTATCTCGTTAAATTTTGCAAGAAACACATGCTTGATAACATCCACGAGAATTTAACAACACTAAATCATGCATATGTTAATTGCAAAACTCCAAAACCATGCATTTTCTGCCTCCAAAATGTTTTGAGCCAATACAAATATGATGTATGCCGTGATATGGAGCCTCTCCACAGTATCATAATATGCCATCTTGTGCAGATTCTCTTTGCTCACACGTTTGAAAACATTGTTCTTAATCTCCGCAAAATTATTTGACAAGTAGTGCCAACAAGGCATTGTGTGTGAGATATGATTGCAGTTGATATAGTAATTGCTTGGGCTAAAATGATAGAGGATGAATGCAACAACAACTATCATTTGGTCCAGAATGAAATGTGCAGTCTCAGATGCCATAGATTCTTTAGAGCTACTTGCAACTCCCTCTGCTGAATTGAATAACACTTGAAGCACATCCCCTCCAAATGACTGGAAGAGTTTATCAAATATCTCTAGTACATTAAACACCACATAAATTTTGATAGTGCCTTGTCCTCTGATAAAATGGTAGATGAGAGTAATATCTATTACTTGGAGATGTGCCACTCAACAAATCAATATGACTAAGCATCCTATGTCAGAAAGCTCATCAGCACACGACCTCTGGAACTTACCATAAAGCATCTCCATGTGAATGCCAGTATCGTTGTTGGCATGATAGTCAATAATGATAGAAAGGAATCAAGGCACACAAAATATCCTACATCAATAAGAAATTCACATCTTCAGGGATCATGGAACATTGTATTGTAAACCCTTTGTCTCTTTTTATCATTTCCAACTGATGTTGTGCTTCGCAGAGAACTGCCTCCATATATTTCACTAAAAAAATATTGGAATAGGGACATCCCAACATATGTAGGATATTTGGAGCTGTGAGCAATCACATGCTCTCAATCCATCAGTGCTTAGGGATCTCCGAAACTGACCCTTCCCCTATTTGAATCCTTGTCAGGTTGTTGCTGCTGTTCTGATCCACAACTTGGAGAAGCGGCCCCATTTGATTTCTGATCTTCTACTATTTCATTCTCAACTATGCATTTCATGAAAGAGTTGGCCTTCAAATTCAAACTATCATTCAGAGTCCACTGCCTCAACTTAGGAGGAGAACCCTAATCGTTGCACATATTCGAAATGCCTTCCAGATTTGTTGGCGTATTCACGAAAACCGATCTATGTGCCCCTAGTAAAGAAACCAAAACCCTGTCCTCTGGGTTGACCGACTCCACTTGATCAATACCCATAACTCCATTTGCATGTGCATCCATATATGTTTCTTCCTGGAAAATCAAAGAATCTTCCGTTTTTGTATGGTCTCTCTCATTATTTAGGGCAATTGGCTTATCTTTCTTGGTGTTATTATTACTATCATCTTCTAGCAATAGCAAAACAGAGTTCTCTGCATGACATTGAATAACGTCGTGCCCCGCTTCAGTTTTCTTTGAAAACCCTGATTCAGATTGTTCCACGGTGGCTTCCTTCAAGAATCCGAAATCCGGAACAGTGGAGGGCACAAAAGGCTGATGAGATGCGGCAGCTCCTGGTAAAGCTGAAGGAGAAGGGGTTCGTTGTTGACGACAAAGCAGCTTGGCAGCACATGGGTCGGTTCAACAGGGGAGTCATGGATATGCTGTTTGGGCAGTATAAGTAGGTGACGTTGAAAGCTTAGGCCTGTAGTTGTACATCTCTCTGTTGCATTCTGGTATTCTTTCTCTTCTAGTAATAAACTCAGAAGGATTGATGCTCTTGTTTGTTAGGGTTCTCACTGATTATGAGTATTTTGTCATCTGTCTTGATAAAATGATACGAGTTCTCATTTAGCGTAGGATGAGCAGTGTCTGTGGTTTCATAATGTCCAAACAGAACATTCAAGTTTGATTTGTAATGACATTATGGACTTTCATCTCGTGTCTTTCTTCATATGTGAAAAATATATTCGATTTCAAGTTAGGCCTAGCATTTCAAGTTTCTGCTAGGATAGGGAATTTTCAGGAAAGATATAACTCATTTGAATTGGCAAAACCTATCTCTGCTCATGTAAGAAGGGGTAGCCTGAGCTTTGAATTCTAGACTTTGGTTCGCTAAGTTGGATGGTACGATGCAACTCTTTTGATTATTTTTTTTGTTGGTTTCTGATTCTCATCGATATTTGCTGGGTCATCAGTCTGGATAAAGTTGAAATGAGTTCCTTTTGGTGTAGGATGGCCAATTTTTGTGGTTTCATAATGGAAAAACCCAACAACTTATAATTGCATTAAGGCTCTGGATGAATTATTGCCTTGCTTATTCCATGAAAAACATCCATGCCTTGTTGATTTGGAGCTATCTTGGGTAGCTTGGCCAATGGTGGTCATTAAACCTGTAAATATTGTGGTGCCTTTTGACGAATCATGTGGCCTTTCTAAACTACCATTTAGTATGTGTTTTTATGCCTCATTAACCATAATCGTAATTATTCTCAACCACAACAAATCGACCTTTCATTTGAAGTCCCTTTCCCTGTACTTGCAAGCCAAACTTCAGGTATATGCAAAAATTTGCACATACAAGTTAAGTCACTTTGTTCATGGAGTTGACAATGTATGCCAATGTTTTGAATCTTGGTCACAGGGAAACTTTTTAAGAACCCCCCTAAATTTACATGTATAATAAATGGGCGAATCTCCATGGTATATAGGAAAAATGGAAGGTGATTTTATCAATAATATGATATGTATATATAATTTTTTGGCGAATTGCTCACCAGGCATGGCTAATATTTTACTCAATTATAAAATCTTGTGTTTATTGAATACACAAATGAAATCATTGCATTTCTTTAAAATATCTTTTGAAATCAAAATTACAGAAATTACATATCCATAACCTAGTGGGTGTAAGATAAAATTCACCTGTGCCATTCACAGAAAGCATGAGAAAAAACCTAATACTATATATAAAACCAAGAAAAATTCAAATTCATCACTTCTATGGACCTCATAACCACCCTGCGAATACACAAGTATGTCCCTGTTTGCAATTAGAAAAATTACCCAAATTACGTTATGTTTAGAAAAATTACCCAAATTACGATATGTTTACTCCACTTCTCTGGACCTCGTAACCACCCTGCCAATACACAAGTATGTTCTCGTTTGCAATTAGAAAAATTACCCAAATTACAATCTGTTTACTCCAGCATATGCTGGAAAGTTATAGAAGGATGACTAGTGCAATCAATCCATTCCTTTTAGCCCTGTATTTGTTTCAGTTTAAAACAGAAGTATACAAATAGACTAGTCCATAGAATAGTAAATTTCTAGTGAGAGGGAATTCAATGCTGAAACTGGTAAGTCTTGATGGTTAGGATTGCATCTTGGGGAAACATTATTAATTTTTCCAATTGACAAAACAAGTTTTCTCTAGTGTCAATATATGCCAGAGTGTATGCAATTGATCTATTGGTGATATATTTGTCAGATTTGTGAGGGCCTCATTTGCATTTCATACAATTGTAGTTGAATGCAACTTTAATGTGGGATGTAGCAACTTTAGCTTTATCATTTAAGTTGTTTTTATGTGTATTGATCAAGTTTCCACTGGTCAGGATATGCATGTTGTTTAGGTTAAATTTGGCCATGGGCATGCATGTTTTCAACATGGTGGTAAGATGCATTCTTTTGGCATATTGCATGCATATCCAATGCCAGAGCAAGAGTGAATGTGCATTCTGAAACTGTTGTGTAGTGTAGACCTTTACCTTTGTGGAGCATTGAAGGCATGTCAATGGGCCTGGGATCTTTTAGATTTTGAATGAATGCTTATAAGAAGCAATCTATTTTAGTTTGTTGTTAGTGGTGTTTAAAAGTTTTACACTTAGTATTTCATAATCATTTGGGGACTTCCAAAACTATCTCAAAATTTTGAACACTACCTTGTGGTTTATGCAATTGAATTAATAATTATTAAATGGTATGTTGTGCCATGGCTATTCTTTTGTAAATTTGAACTGGATATGCTCTATTATACTTCTTAAGCATTTAATAACTTGAGGTGTAATGAAATTTGTAATGTTCAATATTTGTGGAATACTTGCGCATCCCTTATTCAAGCTTTTTGTTGAGTTGACTCATGTAAAACACTACCTTTTTTATGTATCTTTCGCCCAAAAGATCTTGAAGCGGATGGGATGCTTGAAATGATTGTAAGTATTGGACTGGGAGAATATTTGGGCAGAATCTACAAAAGGCTGCGATTGCTCTCCAATGATACTCTGCCACCTTTGGATTATGAACTTACTTTTAAAGCATGTCAAGGACTGCTAAAAATCTTATGGGTCTCCTTGGAAGCTTTCCAAAAGTGGTTTTCCCACTTTATGGTTGCTATGTCTCATTTAAACTATGAAACATGTATTGCGGAAATAAATAAAAGACAAAAAGAAAAACATTGCCTGAGCTCAAAATTGAATTTAAACTTGTATCATTCCTTTTCCTCGTATGTTGTTCCCAATGTCTGGCCTAATTTCTCCCTTTGCAATCCATTGACCATACCACACATTTCTTCCCTTCATCAGTGTAACATATGTATCATCCAGAAGTGGGCCTATCAATTTCTCAAGCTCTTCCGCCAACAAATGTGTTATATAGATCATATCTGATGTGCAGTGAGAAAAATAGACAGACTTGCTTGTAGCACTCTCATTTGTCAAAGCTGCAATTAAAAAGTATTAACATAGTTTCTGCAACCATGCCTGTACATGAATTAAAAAGTATTAAAAAGTATTAACATAGTTTCTACAACCATGCCTGTACATGAATTAAAAAGTATTAACATAGTTTGAACATGAACAGGGAAACACTAATTCATCATTATTTAATGGTTTAATAGAAAATTACAAACAAGAAATAAGCAACATCCACGAGAATTTCACAGCACCAAAACATGCATGTGTTAATTGTGAAACTCCAAACCCATGCATTTTCTGCCTGCAAAATGTTTTGAGCCAATACAAATATGATGTAACATAGTTTCTGCAACCATGCCTGTACATGAATTAAAAAGTATTAACATAGTTTGAACATGAACAGGGAAACACTAATTCATCATTATTTAATGGTTTAATAGAAAATTACAAACAAGAAATAAGCAACATCCACGAGAATTTCACAGCACCAAATCATGCATGTGTTAATTGTGAAACTCCAAACCCATGCATTTTCTGCCTGCAAAATGTTTTGAGCCAATACAAATATGATGTATGCCGTGATATGGAACCTCTCCATAGTATCATAATATGCCATCTTGTGCAGATTCTCTTTGCTGACACGTTTGAAAACATTGCTCTTAATCTCCGCAAAATTATTTGACACAAGTAGTGCCAACAAGGCATTGGTGTGAGATATGATTGCAGTTGATAGAGTAATTGCTTGGGTTAAAATAACAGAGGATGAATGCAACAACAACTATCATTTGGTCCATAATGAAACATGGAGTCTCAAATGCCATAGATTCTTTAGAGCTACTTGCAACTCCCTCTACTGAATTGAATAACACTTGAAGCACATCCCCTCCAAATAACAGAGGATGAATGCAACAACAACTATCATTTGGTCCATAATGAAACATGGAGTCTCAAATGCCATAGATTCTTTAGAGCTACTTGCAACTCCCTCTACTGAATTGAATAACACTTGAAGCACATCCCCTCCAAATGACTGGCAGAGTTTATCAAATATCTCTATTACATTAAACACCACATAGAGTTTGATAGTGCCTTGTCCTATGATAAAATGGTAGATGAGACTAATATCTGTTACTTGGAGAAGTGCCACTCCACAAATCAGTATGACTAAGCATCCTATGTCAGAAAGCTCATTAGCACACAGCCTCTAGAACTGACCGTCAAGCATCTCCATGTGAATGCCAATATCTTTGCTTGCATGATAGTCAATAATGATAGAAAGAAATCAAGGCACACAAAAAATACTACATCAATAAGCAATTCACATCTCTAGGGAACATGGAACATTGTATTGTAAACCCTCTGTCTCTTTTTATCATTTCCAACTGATGTTGCGCTTAACTGCCTCCATATATTTCTGCCTCCATATATTTCTTGTCCTCTGATAAAATGGTAGATGAGACTAATATCTGTTACTTGGAGAAGTGCCACTCCACAAATAATTATGACTAAGCATCCAAAGCAATTCATAGAATGCTTCCACGACTGATACACCCTATATTATCAAAAACAAAAAGTAGCCATTCATGTTTCTGCACTATGGAATTTGACACTGCATTTCCATCATCTTTGGATTATGAACTTACTTTTAAAGCATGCCAAGGACTGCGAAAAATAGAAAGGAATCAAGGCACACAAAAAATACTACATCAATAAGCAATTCACATCTCTAGGGAACATGGAACATTGTATTGTAAACCCTCTATCTCTTTTTATCATTTCCAACTGATGTTGTGCTTAACTGCCTCCATATATTTCACCGAAATGGCCTTGTCCTCTGATAAAATGGTAGATGAGACTAATATATGTTACTTGGAGAAGTTGCACTCCACAAATCAATATGACTAAGCATCCAAAGCAATTCATAGAATCATTCCACGACTGATACACCCTATATTATCGAAAACAAAAAGTAGCCATTCATGTTTATGCAATATGGAATTTGACACTGCATTTCCAACCATAAATACTCTGTCATCTTTGGATTATGAACTTACTTTTAAAGCATTCCAAGGACTGCGAAAAAGCTTCAAATAGGGAATAAAGCTTCCAGCTTTAACTCAATGTGTAAAAAAGAAAAAATCTTGCTTTTCCTAGGAGTCCTTTATGTACATATCCATTATAAATTAATGAAGCAGCTACAGCTCTCAGCAGAGAGGGAGGAGCGTGCCAAAAGTATTATGGTTATATTATGGTTATATTTTTCTCCCCGCGCCCTCATGGATTATCGATTCCTTGTTAAATCAGATGGGTGTATTCAAAAGTTTATTTGAACTGTTTATTAATGCGTTGAATGGTATTTTTTTTCAATATACACACTGGGCTGTATCATCTGCATAACATTTCACAAAAGAGAAGAAATCATCACTGCATTTAATTCACATCGTTTTTGTTTTGACTTTCCTCAACTCCTAACAGAATTTGGCAGATTTGAATCTGATGGGTTACATGTAGGAATTCTGAGTGGATTGGCCTGCCCCATTAACGAGGCAATCATTGTCTGCAACGCGCTTGAACAAGTTGGGATTGACCACTTGAGCAGAACCGAATGAGCCACAGTAAACATGAACTTCTGATGGACTGCAACCAGGCTGTATCATGCATGATATTACTATTTGGACCACGAATTGAGGTATTCCGGAGGTGATGTCTCGGCTTTGGGAAATGCTTATGTCTCTGGCCAGCGCAATATCATGATCCGCTTTGGGACCGATTTCCTAATTGCTGCACGGTTTCCTTCAAACTTTATGAGCTGTGCATTATAACTTGTGTGTACAGTGTATTGTGTAGAGGGCGGATTCATATGCAATGAATTTCTTTACAGTTATGATAGAATACAGGATTGTTTAAAGTCTAACCGCGTGGCGTGTTGTTGCTTTGTGAAGTGCAAGTTGCAAAACTGATATCAATCACCTGAAGGGTTATCACCGGTGGCGATGTATGTGTATGAATTGCGTGAATGTAGCCATCGTTGTGCTGGATGAAACTGCCAGGAAGAAAATCTAGTTTTACCTTTGGATTTGAGGAGTTGCTGTCGGGCGTTCATTAATCCCTAGTATAGATAATTGTTTGATTGCTCTGTGCATCGGATCAAATCGAATTGCTTGATTGATTCTGGGCGTTGAACAGGTTGTCATAGTGTAGGTTGGTCTTGGAATAAACCACACCATTGTTGGACCGAAAGAGAGCGTATTCCGCCTTCAAAGAAATTTACCATAAGGGGAGACAGAGGTATACCTGTAGCCACCGCCCTAGAAAAACTCGTGTCCCAGAAATTGTGCTCACAGTGTTAAGAACAGATGGCTGCAACACATTTTTAATTTGAGATTCTGTTGTGCATGATTCATGGGCGCATATAATTTGACATTGCAGATGTGCTTCAATAAATTTGAGGAGCGCGTGGTTCCAATAGTATCTCTTAACTGTTAGCACGGTTAAGTGGAGGGCCGACATACCAGAGCGAAACATACAAAGGCAGAGTATAAGGAGCGGAAAAAAAGAATCCTGGGTTTGCAGGGCTTACCCCTGCATCACATTGGAAAAATCTCCGTCTTCTTCTGCATCCCCTGCAAAATTGCTTCCGTGGATTTGGCCATTACCCGGGGTTGAAAAGAGTGGTAAATCTGTGGCACTGCTCTTTAAACCCTTATTTCTATGTTGTCTGCCGTGTGATTTCACAGCAACATCTAAGCCATTGAGGGTAATTGCGGGTAGGAATTCCAAGCTTGGCATTGCCGTGGCCAATGACAAAATCTTCGTCTTCTTCTGCCTCCCCTGAGCTATCGTGTTGTTATTAAGTGTCTCTTGGTTTTGCAGGCCCTGAGCTATCGTGTTGTTATTAAGTGTCTCTTGGTTTGGTTTTGCAGTTACATGAAGGGAAAACAGCAACTACCGAGCGAGTCCCAACCGTCACCAACCAATTCCCAACCCTCACCGACCAATTCAAATCAACGGGTGAGGATAATCTAATCGTCTAACAAAGGATCTAAGTGCGCAAAGCGATGACAGAAAATCAGTTGGGGGGAGTTGATTTCATAGAGGAACGCGTAATTAAGATAATTTTTTTAATATTTTAATTTTTTTAAGATAATTTATATTTTCAACATCTGTGAAAATTAAATTTACATCTAATAGATTTAAAGAATTTGATTATTGGGTATAAAAAATTAACTTGTCTCTTTTTTAATCAACGCATGAAATTATTTTATACTAGGACAAAGAAGAGAATAGATTTATTTGGAAAAACATATTGCATTCACAATCATTTTGCATGAAATAATTTTTTTATTTCATTAATTTATGGTCAGCCGTCCCTCTCCTTTTTCATCAACCCCACCCTTTTGCTTTTTCGTCAATATCAACCAATGCCTCTTATTCTCCAGCTACTCAATCATCCTTTCTCCTTTTTCGTCGATGGGACTTACTAATTGTGATTTCCCATTTAACTCAACTATCCATAAATCCCACTCACCCACTGAGGAAAGATCATCGATCATGTGTGCCAATCCCAGGCCTCACAACCCTCTTTCTCACCCACGTGATCACGATCACCTCCCTCTCGCCCCATCGTTTCCTCTACCTACTTGCTCTCCCAATCTTCATTGTTCTTTATGTGTGGAGGACGTGTGTGTGTCTTGTGAACGAAGATTATTTCCTAGGATCAAAGCCAAAAATAATACCAAGACTTGTTACATGTTCGCTAAGGAGCTCACAGTGTCCAAAAGGCAGTGATGTGGTTGATGCCTCTCTAGAGAGTATGTTGAAGGCGAACAACGAGAGCTTTATAATGGGCACCATTACTGGTTAGTGTGAAGCAATCATTGAAATATGTGTTGAACTTCTCCAAATCAATGCCATCATGGTGTTTATAAATAAGGAAGTCAATGTTGCCATGACCAAGGTTTGGTCTGCATGATCAACTCAAGAAGAGGGTGCCATGGAATTCATATCGAGGGCAACCACTTGTTTCCATTTATTTTCATGTGAACTGCTTTCCTACTATCCTAGAATGGAGTTTCATTCATTATAACGTGATTTTAAAATTTATCCAATTTAAACATTCCACGTAGCAAACTTGCCTCATTTAAAATTTAAAAATATAAGTTTTCACTCACATCATCAAATGATTTGAATAATGTGAAAAGTCCAGATTCACTACTTAATTTGAAAGGAAAAGAATCGAATGTATGTATGTCATCTAATCACCACTTGCAATAACCATATCAGTGCCATGGAGCCTGCCCAAGTCAGAACGACAGAGATATTGAAAATTGGATGGTAATGTATGACTATACCTCTTTTCTTATATAATCATGATACCATGTAATAAGCCAATCACCCAATGATTGGCTTAGTTTCTGGGTATTAATCTTCACCTATTGGTGTTGGCATGTATGCGATATGTAGTGGAAAAACTCAACGACCTATGCCAATCATAAATGACACGAACATTATGGGGATATACACACACATGGCCGCTATGGCCTTCACAATGTTGGTTCAATAACCCAAATTGGCCTTGCCCTCCATGTTTATATTGGAAATTTTAGGACTCTGAACCCTGCTACTTTGTAGCATACTAAAGCAAGAGTTATGATTTGTAGTCCAATAGTGGGAGGTTATATTCTTCCAAAACTTTTATGTTCAAATTTAGTATATTATAAAAATAATACAAATGCAAGTGACTTTTCAGGATATTTGAGGCAATCCCAAGCTTGTTTGTGAAAAATATTCCACCCATACATAAAGTTACATAAGGGAATTTAAGTGCCTTATTCTTCTTTGTGCTTAAATGTAAGTTGGACATTAAAATACTTTGGAACCATAGTTTTTCATTAATACCTTCTTATACATATGTAAACTAGTTAAATACAGTTTTTTAATTCATTTAAAGGCATGTAATTTACATAAATTAAATTTACATAATTTATAGCCATAACTAGCTTTCAGTAAAAGAATCTAATTAAATCGATAAGGTCCAAGTGCTCCAAGGATAGAAGGTCCTATGTGGGTTCTAAAACTTAGCTAAATGTAAGTAATTTCAGGCTTTCATAAACTCTTTGCAAATCAAATGAAGAGGCCATAACTATGGCATATTTCTTGAAGCACACAATCCTTATAGAATTTCTTATCAGCTAAAAATGAATTACCCACATATATCTTTATATAACTATAAAATCTTGAGGAAACTATTGTGCTCTTCAATGGTCATAGGATATGCTTCATAATAGCCCCAAAACCAGGATAATCTCCCCAACCATCTCGAGGACACAATTGGAAAAGGATACCTCTAGATTTTTCTTATTGCCCATTCATTAATAAATACCAATTGTATTAAAACAATGGATACCCAAACAAGATCATTTGATAAGCCTCTAAAATCCCAATTTCTATCCTTCAACAAGTTTCACAAAGGAATACATTTATTAGTGAATTTTTTGAATAAATTATCTCAAATGTTCTATGAAGCCTAATTGACCTTTGTTTACACTACAAATACAAGTTATTCGTCCTTGAGATTATATTCATAATGCAACTTAAGAAAGTTTGATTAGACTTGTTTACATCTCCCTTGAATGGATACGTTTTTTATGAGGATACCCCTTAATGGTCTCTCCTTGTTGACTCAGTTCTCATAGTTGATCAAGGGACTAAAGAAAAAACACTTTGTCCTTCTAACCAAAGTATATATTTATTTAAATTTGTGCCAATTACCCATAATGGCCCCATCACCATGGAAATAGGTATAAAAGACAGCAAGGGTCCTTTATTCTCATCTTACCTTTAACATTTAGACATACAATAATATACATGAATATCCCATTAAAACTCAAACATACAACCATGTATATATAATCCTAAATTCAATTCAATAGGCAGTATTTTTGTTACACATCCATGAACATCATTTACATGACAAAAAATTAATAACACATTGAAAATTTAAAAACAAAGGCCTATATTTGTAGAGTTTAAAATTTGTGTGCCACAGATGAATGGGAGCGATTTTCTACCCAACCATAGCCTCAATAGCATGTCAATTTCTCTTGTAGCTAGCATCCCCTATCCAACCAATGATATTATTAGGGTAAATTTCACTTAATCAACAGAAGGTGGAAGAGTGGAGATCACTCTCCTTTGTAACTATAAAATCAACAAGGTTTCCCTTCAACCCTTTTGAGCTAAGAGCCTACTAGAGTCATAAGTGTCATTTTATTTATCTTGCCCAGAGAGCCCCTTCACAATTCGAAGTTTCCTCAACAAACTCCCTTCTCAGTGCCTTCAAGATTTCCCAGCAAAAATACCTAAAAACATAGCTTGATTTTATAGCTTAGGTTGTGGGCACTTGTGCTTTATTTTCTCAATTGAAAAATGGATCTAATAGACCCTCACGATCTTCCCATCAACCATAAATTTTTTAGTACATATTTTTCACTCAAATATGGTCTTTTAAACCCATTCATGTGAATCCCACACTCTCTAAATGTGTTTTGACTTCATCTTTGTCCATCAACATGAGATTTCATGGGTCAAATGGGTGAGCTTAGAAATTTCAAAATTGGTACTTCCCATACCTTCAAGGGACAATTTGATATAAGCCCACAATTACATCTCATATTTATGGGTAGTTGATTGGTAAAGTACCACTTCCCTCATTAAATGATTTCTTGGAAGTTGGAAGGAAATGGGTTCATAAATTTAGTTTAGCAAGATATTTCCAAGCATGGATTATTTCAGTAGGCAAACATTTTCACCATTCACCCTCACTCATTTCCATTCAAGGAATTATAATCAGTACATGTTCCACTCAATCAATAAATTGCTTGGAAATTTTTAATAACAATAAACATAATTAAATAATTATGAGTTTAACAAACTATCTAAGGTGACGTATCTCTCAACAATATATGTCTTAATGATATTTACAATTAATTATTTTCTCCAATATCTTATTTTTCCATAAAGTCTAGGAGTGATAAGTAATGGTGAAGTTTATTTGGGTTTCCAATCCTTAAAATAAGACTTTGTGAGACTTTTTGGTGAACATTGCATCTCCACCGGGTATGAATGATTTAGAGATACCATATAATCTAAAAAATTCCTTCATGAAAAATTTTGCAATGTTGATTGTCTTTTGGATTGAATTTATAAGGATAAAGTTAGAAACCTTTCTAAGTTTGTCAACCAAAACCATGATTTAATCATGTCATTATACCATCTTTGGTAATCCTATGATTAAATCCATTGATACTATTGTTGGCTCTAGAAAATGTCATATTTTTCACTCTCTTTATTTCCTTTCCTTCAGTATTTACCATATTTCGTAGCTCCATAACCTTACATTAATACCATTTTCATGATCATACATGGGTTTAGACTTATTATTTTTCAAAGCATTTATTTTAGTATTTTAAGTGAATTTATGGTTAAATATTAGAAAAATAACATGTATTCACTTATGTCTAAAAGTTTGATGAGTTTTGTGATGTTTGTAATCATATTTGAAGATTCCAAAAAATTCATATTTGGCCACAAAGCCTCAAATTCTAATTTTCTCTTCAAACTCTTGAATATTTGAGATAATTATTCAAGAAAATTTCATGGAGAATAATCATGGAATTGTTTATAAGTATTTTCTATCAAAGCTATTAGAGAGTTGTTAGAGGATTTGTAGACATAATGATCTTATAATTGTAGAAAAATAGTTGTACTTGAGATAAAAGTGGATCTAAATTTATTATTTGGTTACCCTCTTCTCAAAGCAACTTATGTACAAATAGGAGTGTTCTCTCCATTTGAGAGGAGAGGAAGGGAGAATAAATTTAGAATATGTAATCATAATACTTGAAGAGATATCTTTGTAGCTAGACTTCAATCTTTTGGATCTTGCTCCAAACCTATTTCATTTAATATATGATGCTATTCTAATTTTGAACTTCTAGTGTGCTTGTTGAAGCATTGGAGGGACCCCCTTTGTCAAGCATGTTCACTCTTTCCTTCCTTTTTTTTATAGACTAGATTTCAATGGCTTTCATAGATTAGATTTTATTCTCTTTCATAAATTATATTTACATTTTTTCCTAGAATAATTTTATATTCTTTAATAGAAATAGATTTCAAATGCTTTTTAGATTAAATTTACTCGTTTTTCTATATTAAAGATTTCCATGTTTTAATAGATTAATTTTCCAATTCTTTCCTAGATCAAATTTCTAATGCTTTCCTAGATTAAATTTCCATTACTTTCCTAGATTAAAATTTCCTTTCATGTCAACCGACATTTGGTAGAATTAGTAATTGAATCCTTGCATATATTTTGTCGTGCACTTCATAAGTTTAAAAACGTAGATTGATAATTTAATGTAATGGAATTTAAGGAACAATTAAATTAACTGACATTTTTGGTGTTATTGTTGGGGAAGTGTACATAGGATTTAGTTTCTAATCTAGGTTGCTCTTTAATTTATAGAACTTTGGAAAGGAGAAATGGTAATACAAGAGGTAAGAACATGCACATCACATTTTGAGGCTTATCCTAACCTTAGTTGTTGAATTTCATCTCATTTATAGCTACATCCATTTTTAGTTTCATAATTTAAATTTCATTCATTTTAGAGTGCATTCTAAAGGTAGGTTCATTAGAGGAAAAAAATCAATAAATCATGCACTTATATTCAAATTCAAGTTTTTGATTGTTACTATCTTGAAAGTGTGGTGTGTTCGTCAATTATGTAGTTAGTTAAAAATTCAATTTTTTTATTGTTCCTTTCTTGCAAAGTGTGGTTTATTTTTCAATTATGCAATTAGTTTAACTTTCAAGTTATCAGTCATTCTTTTTAAGAGTTTATGTTGGAACAGGGTCCCCTAGGGTAAATTTTTTCTAAGTCTTAAGTCAAATTTTGATAAGATATTGTAAAGAATTTTCATTTCGAGGAGCTGAGTGTAAGTAGCTCTGGTTGTTATGAGTCAAAGGGGATTTTAGGAAAGTCAAATCCCCTTATTTTGTAAAGGGATGAGTTGTATGAAGCTTTTCCCATGGTTTGCAGACCATGGTAATGTAAAATAAACACTATAAAAGGGAGTCATTGAGGATTCATTAGGAAGTTAAGTTATGTAAGTTCAATGTCATGATTGATGCTTAGAGTCTGAATTGTTACTTTTTTTACTTGCGTGAAGGGGAAGGCTCTTTTTGTTGTGTATGTGGAGACCTTGGTAAGTTTGCAGCTGTGTGCACAGGGTCTGAAAAGTATATAAATTGAAACTATGGAATAATAAAGAGTATTTGAAGCAATTTTGTGTCTGAACTATATATTTGTGTGTTTTTTGTATTTATGCTCAATTTAATGCCATTTATCCATAATATTGTCTTAATTACACCGCGAATATCTGCATCTACTCTTATATGTTATTTTATGCATTATTAGGCCCTTAGGTGAAGCTCATAACTATGTTTAATTAGAAATTGATTTAGGTTTGAGGATTTTGAAGATTAGGGTTCGGGAAGATCAGATCAAGCCTTAAACTGAAGAAACACCTTAACCCCACATCACATAGCCTTTTGGATGGAAAAATCTATCTCTAACATCCCCCAATACTACCTCAGGTAAGATTGTAGCCTGCACTAAGTGAGTTATTACCGAAAGGGCCGATAGTGTAGGGTTATTTTGGTTAGTGTAGCTAACTTTGAACCTGGGTCCAATCCCCCTCAAGCTAACAAATGGATTTGTTGTCGGGACCGAGATCTATCTAAGGGATGTGTGATGTGGCGTCTGTGGATACCAACTAAGAAAGAAATCAAGAAGTGGATAGATCGGAAGTTTCACGAGTTTGCAGCTCAGGAGAATCAGAATCCATGTTTGCCAAAAGAAAGGTGGTTACAAAAATATCTCTACACAAAAGTGCATGAAGTTTTCTTTCGATGTTCCCTTGTGAATTACACGAGTGGTTGTCCAAATTAGTGGATAGCAAACCTATTTAGAATCATGACGATCCTATTGTGTGGACTCCATAATTAATCAAACATATTGAAGGATTTGATTATATGGTTACAAGGGTTGTTGATTACTAGATTGATAGTATCTTGGGAGGTTTCATCACTGAATTTGCAACTGATACATATGTGTCTTATAGTGAAGCTGAATGTTGATTCTTCAAAGGAGTTATGCCTTTACATTAAAGTTTTAGAGAGGTCAAACTAAATCTACATGAAGTGGAAAGTGATTCAGAGTAGATATAGACAAATTCATCAAGAGTGAATATAGTCCTTTATTGGGAGAGTCTGGAAGTGAATAAGAAAGAAGTAGCCCTAGTACGCCCAAAGGTGTGATGCAGTCACTCAATTGAGATACTTCTTGAATTCCACATCCATCCACTCCACCTTTGCCTTCAACTTCACCTCAGAAACGGCCCTCCACCTCCACCTCCAACTCCGCTATTCAGTATGGAAAATACAGTGAAAATGCTTGTATTCAGGGGTCATTAATTAGAGGATCTTGATTAGTTTTGGTTCGCCACAGAAGTTGTGTGGAAGGCATAGCAAGTCAACGATGACGACATGAAGAAAGCACAATTAGTTACAATGCTGTAGGAAAGAGCGCTTATCTGGTACATTAGATATAGTATGACTCATCTAGTTTCTTCATTAGGTGGGACGAAGGATGTGCTTAATGCAGAATTTAGGAAGATGAAGTTGCAATCTCAGTGTGTGACAGAAATAAAGGAGATCAAGAACAGGGTTAATGAGCCTGCATGGGATATAGATCAGTGACTGAATTTTTTACTAAGCTAAGATAATCCTCAAATTTCAAATGAATGGCATAAGGAATGGTACATAGCTACGTTATTACCTCACTTAAGATTTTCTATATTGCAGTAGAAGATTGGGTCTTAGGTCTAAGCATTGGATATCACGATGAAGCTAGAAGCATCGTCGATCCATGACACGAATATAGGAGTTCAATAGACCCAGTTTTAGTTAGCAAGACTACATATGTAGTTGTAGGATCTGAAGAAGGGTAAGGAGGTTAAATTGGAAACACATTTTGTAGTTTGGTGCACAAAGTGAAAGACTGAAGGTCGTCATAAAGATCAGTGCCCTGTATTTTTGGTTTATATAACTGCGGGGGATCCCATCCCATTAAAGCCAGAATATTCTGTTGGATCAAGCATCAATGTAAGTGCCTATTGTAGCATCTTCCAAGTGTCAGGACAACATTTGACAAATAATTTTTATCTATTGCAGAAGTTTGTGTAGTCTACCAAGAAACGCTTTTGTGACTTTTGTAAATCGGTTAGTCATGATGAAAGGAATTGTTGAAGCTATGAATTGATGGTGGAGATGACTCTGATGTATAGAATGTAGGTTGAAAACCACGCAAAAAATGATCAAGGCTCACCTACGGCTCGCAGAGGATTCCAAGGAAAAGGAGGGGTAGCTAGAAGAGGTAGGGGCTAGATCATTTGATACAACTATGAATAACTAGAACACTTTGCTGACGAATTTCATAATCCAACTCACCCTTCTTGTCAATATTATTGGCAATTTGATCATGTTATAGAAAATTTCCCAGTATTAATAGTGAAGATGTAGGAAAAGAAGAACCAACAAACGATGCAAAATATTCAGATGATGAGATCCAAGTTGCGTGAAGATGATCCCAGTATCAATATAGTCACACAAACTGGTATACCCATTAGTGAAGACAAGGTCGCAGGCAAATAGCCAGCATCGAATCTATGGTTTCGAAGAGCCGATGAGAAGAATGTTGGGTTTGATTTACATAGAGAAAAAGAGACATTCATGGAGGCAAGAAAACATTTTTATGGATCCAAGTGCTTCTATGTCTAAGAATCATATGTCTCTAGTCCCACGAAACGAGAAACCTAAAGAAGTTACTGCGACACAGGATTCGGATCCCACGTTGTTAAAATCGTTTGTGCAAAACTACATGATGTTATTATGGGATCACAAGGCAGTTGAAGGATTGAAAGAGCTGATAGATAACTGCACCAAAAAGGATAAACTATTACTAGAACAATGCACAATTAATAAGGTGAACAGAAGAAAAAAGAGAATTGGTAGGGAGATGTCGTTGACAATGCAGATTGGTGATTTCGAATGGACTAGATAATCCTAGACTCGGGCTCTAACGCTAACGTACTTCCAAATCAAACTTGGGAACATATGGGGAAGCCTAAGTTATAGTGGTCGCCAATTCAGTTGTGCATGGTGAACCAACAATAGATAATTCCAATGGGTGCATGGAGTAACTATAGATATTGAAGTCGCAAGTGTAGCGTAGATTTTGAAGTTATTGAGACAGTAGGTGACAGTAATCCATATCTAGCGTTACTTGGGATTGATTGTGCCTTTGACATGAATGAAATCATTAATTTAAAGAAGCAAAGCATGGTATTTGAAAAGAATTATCTTCGAGTGGTTGTTCCATTAGATCCAACAGAAGGTGTGAAATACATAGAACTACTCTGTGATTATTATGAAGATGAAGACATTGAGAACATATATAAGATAACTCCACTAAATAAAGCTTGGATCAATCCCACTATGGATGGAAGGATTAGTTGGGATAAAGACAATTCCTACCAATCAAATTCATATGAAGAATTAGAAAAATGGTAGAATTGGTTGCATGAGGTCTCTATGTTGTGATGCAATTAGATTACAAAGTGGCTCCCTTGTATATCTATTGAGGTATGTAAGTTGACTTATTATGATGGCTTGGATGATGTCAATATGTTTCTTGACCATTATGAAAGGTACCTGCTAGTGGAGCATCAGTTCCAGACCTTAGATCTAGCATTGACAGGTATGCCTGCAAGATGGCAGGGTATGCACAAGGATAATATTTTTTACTAGAAGGAATATTGTAGAATGATGTCATTAATATTTGGCTACGCAAACACCCGACTCACTAAAAAGTACACAGGAAACGATGATATGCACAAACATCTATCTCGATGGACTAAGGCATTAGGTGAGATACCTCAACTAGAGTGATTGCATATCTTTATTCATACCCTAGATGTTATCCCAAGGAACTTGTATTTAGAGATGGAGCTATGACACAGGACTACTGATTGGGATGAAATGAAGGAGAGTTTCTTGCTAACATTTAGTTTTGAAGAGGGGTTTGAATGCATTGATGATGAAATTCATGATATTAAAGCAACAATCTTCCATACACCTGTAGAGCCTATCACTTGGATACAACCTGACTGGAGTACGCAACTACAACATGCTTTGGAATGTTACAATTTTACTACGGAAGAAGGTGATGAGGATCTACGAAATATTAATATCCCTGAGTTAGAGGGATTGCGTGAAGTTGTTAGATCTGCTGTGGAGATCCAAAATATATCACAACCAGTGAGCACGAAACAGGTGAATATTGGCTAATAAGCATAACCGAAACTCGTGCACATTGGCAACTATTTTGATGAAGGCACAGCGGATAAGGTCGTTGAATTATTACACAAATACCAATATTTAGTTCCAACTAAGTTCTCTAACTTGAAGGGGATAGTAGGAGACTTGGATATGATGAAAATCAATATAAAACCAGATGTGAATCTGGTTAAGCAGCATCCTTATCAGTTGAATCCCAAATACAAGGAAAAGGTAAGAGAAGAACTCGATAAGATGCTCACAGTAGGAATAATTGAGACTGTAGAAGAATCATAATGGTTCAGTCCTATGATGGTCCAAGAGAAGAAAACGAAGGGTGATCTTAGGATCTACGTTGATCTATGGAAGTTAAATGATGCATGTGTACATGATCCATTTCCTACACCTTTTACATGTCAATTTCTAGAAAATGTTCATTAGCAGATGGATTTTCAGGATAGCACCAAATTAAGATTGCACTAAAGGATAGAAGCAAGACTACCTTCGCTATAGAATGGGGGTATTTCTAATATACAATCATGCCTATCGGACTAAAACATGCTCCTGCGATGTTCTCAAGGGTGGTAGTCATAGCGTTCAAGCAATTCATTCATAAATTTTTGGAAGTCTACTTTGATGATTGGACAGTGTTTGGGCTAGTCAAGAAGCATGTCTCTAGTCTGTGCTTGATGTTAGATACATGTAGAAAGTATCAGATCTCCTTGTATCTGAAGAAATGTATTTTTTATGTACCTTATGGAATACTTTTAGGACATGTTGTCTGTAAGCAAGGATTTATGGTAGACCCTACTAAGATTGTTGTAATTATATTTGGATCCCCCTAAGATCATAAAGTAGTTACGGGCAACTTTGGGTCATACTGGGTACTACAAGAATTTTATTAAGGCGTACGTGTAGATCATTGCACCCAGGGAGAAGTTGTTAAAGAAGGATGCTACATTTAGCTGGGATGACAACTATTAGAAGAGCTTGGACATTCTGAAGGAAAAGATGGTTACGGCACCAATCCTAGTCTTCTTGGATTGGAAGAAGGAATTTCATATGCATGTGGATGTTTCTTGTATAGTGTTGGGAGTTTTCTTAACTCAACCAGGGGCAGGAGATATTGATCACCTGATTTCCTTTATCAGTCGAAAACTATCTAAGGTAGAGAAGAACTATTCAACCATAGAGCAAGAAGGGTTGGCCATGGTTTATGCACTACAAAAATTTAGGCATTACCTGCTAGGTGCACACTTTAAAATGTACACGGACCATTCTACTTTGAAGTACTTAGTCAATAAGCTTGTGTTGGGAAGGGGGAATTTGTAGATGGTTGCTTTTTTTCCAAGAATATGATTTTGAAGTGATAGTTAAGCCCTCGAGATTGAATGTTAGACCTAGTCACCTCTCTCGGATCAAGAATGGTGAAGAGCCCACTAATATTGTTGAAGGTTTCCCCGATGCACAGCGCTTTGCTATCAGAGTTGTGGATGAGCATTTTGTATACATTATTCATTTTTTATCTATTGGAGTAGCTTCTGAAGGTTATACGACACATTAAAAGAAGGAATTAGTTGTCATAGCTACATATTTTTTCGTGATTGCAGGACACTTATATAAGATGGGATCAGATGAAGTTCTATGCTGATATGTGCTTGAATATGAAAGACACAGCATTCTAGCTGAAGCACATGGTGGTGTCACTGGAGGATATTATGTAGGCAAGGCAACTATGTAGAAGATTCTGCCAGCAGGATTATGGTGGCCTATGGTACATAAATATTCTAAGGGGTACTGCAGTGCGTGCGATGTGTGTTAGAGGGCCAAGAGGCCATCACGAAGGGATGAAATGCCATTAAATCCACAAGTCATGATACAATCATTTGATAAATGGGAAATTTACTTTGTTGGACATATTCATCGACCAAGGAAGAAGACGAGGGCATGTTATATTATCACTGTGACAAAGTACTTAAATAGGTGGGTCAAGGCAAAACCTGTGAAGGATTACAACATGGAAACTATTGCAAAGTTTATATTTCAATTTATTCTGTCAAGGTTTGGATGCCCAAATATTCTAATGAGTGACAGAGGTTCACATTTCCTCAATGAGACAATTGCGGCTTTAAAATAATAATTTCAGATGTGCCATCAGAAGCGTATGTTGTATCATCCCCAACCAAATGGAACTATCAAATCTTTCAACAAGATCTTGGAGAATTCCCTAACAAAGGTCTACAATGTTAATAGGAATGACTGGGATGTGTGCTTACCAGCGGTTCTATGGGCATATAGGACGGCCTATAAGAAATTAATTGGGAAAACACCATTTCGACTAGTTTATGGATAAGAAGCAGTGATGCTGATGGAATATATAGTGCACAACCTTAGGATCGTAGTAGTAACTGAGATGGAAAATTGCAACATAATGGAGGAAAGCCTATCACAACTCCTTGCATTAGAGGAATACCAATTTTTGGCTTGCTTTCATCAGTAGGTGCAAAAAGCTACAGAAAAGGCTTAGCATGATCATCACATTAAGCAACATACTTTTAAGAATGGAGATTTGGTCCTGATGTATGACAGAAAGTTTACAAGATTTACGAGGAATATTCATGCATTGGCTACGACCATACTTGATTAAGGATATTTCGGATGGTGGAGTGTTATAGAAATTTTTGGGCACTTCAACCCCAATCATAAATGTCCATACACTGAGGGCTCCTAAGTCCCTAAAAGTGTTGCTTCATTTCCTAAAGGAACAAGGTCAGTTGATTACATCATGTCCCAGAAGTTCTCCACTGAAAACGACTCATAAATGGTCAAAATTGGACCATACTAAAAGCTCAATGCAGAGGGTGCGATGCATATCACCTTCCCAGTGTACAAGGTGTGATGCATATTGATTTTCTCCTCTGTAGGATGCGATGGTCGGGAATGGAAAAATGGCAAGGACAAAAATGCGAGGTGGAAGATCATGGAATCTTCCAGAAGCTTCCCCTCTGAAACTTGCCTCTCTATTTTCGACCAGGGATGAGTAAGAGGTCATCATTCTCCAAGTGGAAGTAGGAACTATCAAAGAGAGGATACTAATCAAGATCCTAGAAGATGAATCACCTCTCTGTAATCATCTATATATGGATCCCTCATCACAGAGATCCAAAGGCTGGAATTTTGTATCTTATAGAGAAGTGTTGTTGGTTTTCTGGTGTACGTTCATAGCGTTGGGTGATCTAAGCTTTGCTTGAGGTGAAAAAGGGCTTCTTAGCTGGAGGATGATGCTGGGTCAGAGCATATGGTTGTATTCCTCTTGCTACTTTTTATCTTAATAAATTTATTCTTGTTTCTTCCATATTCTTGTGTACTTGTTTATATATGCATTTATATGGTTAATACACATCTGATCCTGTATTATTTATGAATTTAGATCTTTGTTTATTCGATAGTAGTATGTTGCTGTGATTCCATAGGTTCTTTTTGAAGCTCGGCAGATGAAGAAGAAGTGGCGAAGCTCTATCAAGAAGGAGAGGAAATCAAGCACAAGACTCAGGTTGGTCGTCTTGGTTCTCTTCTTGTCTATTTTCATAAAAGAAAACAATAGTAGACTTTTATTGTTTGTTTCTAAGATAGCCATCCATTTTAGTGGGAATAGCAGCATCCGAGTAGACACTATTCACGGTAACAAAATGGAAACTCCACTGGGGAGCGACTAGATTACTTGTTAGCCTATCTATCCTTGTTTCTTTCATAAACTTACAGACGGAGCCTGAAGTCAAGCCAGCTAGCCTTCGAACTGCATTTGTTATACAAATGCAAAGTAGATCAATGTTGCTTCAATCTATCTCCGAGTTTCATTTATGAATCAAACAATAGATCTGCAAGCAATCTAATTTCCCTAAGTGGTGGCTCTAGTAACCTCTTTAGATCACCCCTGTGTTTTACATACACTGATCTTTACTTACTCGGCCTAAACACCTGAACTAGATTGAAAACTGTGAGTGAAAACCTGTTTAAAGTCTCACACTAGTACCATCGTACCTTGCCTTCAAGGCAGTCTGTATGCATCGCACTTCCCGAGTGCAGTAGGTGCGCTGCATACTAATTTCACTATATAACAGGTGCGATGGTCAGGGAGGGTTAACTTTACCCTCAGACTGTGGTTTTCTCTCACTGTTTTCAGTCTTATTCAGGAGTTTTGCTGTCTGTAGTCAGTGTAGTTCTGTGAAAACCCCATTTTCTTACATTATGTATTGTGCGCCATTTTCAGTTCTCTTTCGCAAAATAGTAACATAGTCGAACTGTCGTCTCTAGATCTGAAAGTGTCGTAGCTGTCGTTTTCAGTTTTAGAAAGCAATTCCATTGTTCTTGATAGTCGATTATATGGTTAATATTGCATAGGATTTGAATTAGTAGTTTTAAAGTGTCGAAAATCAATTTTCATTTCAAAATCACAAATTTTCTCTCTTGCCTTCACTTCATTTTGAAAAAGAATTTTGTTGAGTACTGTCACTTTAAAATTAATTCATATTTGCACATAGCTTCCTTAACATCATTCACATTAAGAAGGATGAAAACAAATACATGCATGTTCATTTGCATTTTGATTGCTTGGCTTGATTTAGGACTGTGCATTTAGCGTGTGATCTGTGCTCTGTGAAGAAAAGATTCTTGACTTTCTTCCCTTAGTAGCTAGCATTTTCATTGCTGAAGAAGATTAAACGTTTGTTTATCATCTTAGACTGCATTTTAGGAATTATATACACATCACGCGGTGAACCTGAAAGGAAAATTGTTAAGCAAGATCAACTTAAAATAAATTCAATGAATATAACAACGCTTTGGAACTTAACGCACAACATCTATAGGTCTAGGCTAGAGACATATTCTGGCGTTGTAAAGCCTGGTAACTGTTGTTTTCAGTGTTGGTTGGGTGATTCCTCCACTCTGAGACG
The DNA here is from genome assembly GCA_000404065.3 of Pinus taeda. NCBI lineage: Eukaryota > Viridiplantae > Streptophyta > Pinopsida > Pinales > Pinaceae > Pinus > Pinus taeda. Next base: position 3,068 of record APFE031207544.1, on the reverse strand, counting down.
GCAAGTGCCAGTACAGACTTATGCTCCCACGTACCATCAAGTATATATTGGGAGACCCCAATAGGCTTCATCCTTTATCCTTAGGAAGCCCTTTCTGCCGCCCTATCGATTGCAATGCACTGAACACAACATTCGGGAAGATTGATTTCCGTACCGTAAAAAGTATTCTGCAATTTTGTGATTGGTTTGGTAATCCTCTCTGCTTAGATCTCTAGAGAAGTCCATTTTTCTCCTTTTCAGACTCCTTAAAGGAAAAGGTCCTCTGACCACTTGTCACTTTAGGCTCAATAAAAATCGAACGTGACTAGAGTCATATTTTTTCTCGACTCTTTAAAATTGAAAAAACAAGTTGTGTCAAAGCATCTAAAAATTTATTTTAATCGGAATAACGTCACAAATTACCCCGTTGGTCTTTAGGTTGAGAAAATGGAGTCTACTAACCAAGGATTTCCCCTTGGAGGAAATCCTAGTCCCTTCTCCTCTTGGGGAGATGTTGGTGCACCCCATATGGCCACTTTGTCACTTCCAGGTTTGACAATTGGTTTTCCTGTCTGGCTCTTCTCTACCTCTGTCATTCATAATCCCGTGATTCCTGAACAGTTGAATCAGCAACTAGACGACACTAGAGTTGCCTCCCAACCTTCTACTTCATCTGATTCTCCCTCTCCTCCTTCCTTTTCTCTTGATAAAGCCGATAAAGCTAAAAATCAAGTAACTGAGAAGAAGAAGAAGCAAAAAGAGAAAAAGGAACCAAAATCGAAAGGGGGAAACCAAGTGTTGTCTAGTGAAAATTCTCACACCGCACAGTCAAAACCTAAATCTCCTTGTGTCATTTGCAATGGAGACCACTATCACCAAGATTGTCCCCACATCCCTCAAATCTTAAGGCATTGGTCTCCTCGTTTGCACAATCCAATAGCGTCAACCTCTGGCGATCATGTTGAATGCTCACCATCAACTAGTGAAAGTGAAGCACATGGACAAAGAAGGAATCCCAAATTTCCCTGTAAGTTGTGTGAAGGCAATCACGCCATCCACCGTTGTCCCTTCCTTGATGAGGCTGAAAGAGTTTTGGATGATCATTCAGTATCACTGCTATGTCTTCCTCCTGGATATAAAAAACTCTTCCCAAGTCCTCCACCGGTTGAAAATCCATCTGGCCCGTCATTGTGGTTGGCCGAAGCATCTATCATTGAAAATGAACCCTCTAAATCCATACCAGATGAAATTCAAAGGGTCGATACGGCAGTTGACCCGGTCTTGCCTTCAGAGTGTTCATCTTCGAATGATATCGTCACTGCAGAGAAAGAGAACGACACCGTTCAAATTCTTTTCATCAACACAGACTCCGATGAACTTGGGGGCAGTCCTCCTGTTCCTTTATCGCAGAAAGGAATTTCATCAGAGTCATATCTGGCCGTCTATTCGGTCCCACCACCAAGCAGCCTAGTCGTTTCCTTAGACTGGAATCTACTAGGCAGACCTTGTTTACTAGCTAGTGTACCATTCAGAATCATTGTACAAGCTTACAAAATGGTCATGGTTGGTACCATCATCGATGAAGGGGCTTCTATGAGTATCCTTTCCTCAATTGCTTGAAAAGCGCTTGGTTTGCCATCGCTTTTGCCTGAAATGAAAAATTTGATAGGCTTCGACAAAGGAACCAGTTGACCATTAGGGATCCTTCCAAATGTGCACATTACTTTGAGAAGGAAAACTATTCACATGAACATTATGTTAGTTCAAGGACCTTTAGATTATAATCTACTCCTTGGATGCGACTATATTTATTGCATGGGCGCCATCGTCTCCTCACTCTTTAGAGTAATGTGTTTTCCGCATGAAGGCAGAATGGTCAAGCTCGTAGACCAAATTTCATTCCCCGGTTCACACATCGCAAATAGTCAAATGCCATCCCTAAATGGTCTTTTCACACAAGAAATGTCTCATCGGTCTCTAGTCCTTCCACCTAATGAGCGTGAGTGATTCAGGAAGATGTGACTGAAACCCAGGGGGCATGCACCCTGGTCTGTTTCGGCAAGAAAACCTTGGGTATAGAGTGGATTTCCGCGAGGGATATATGACTAGTCTGACGAACCCGTCCTTACAGGAAAATGGGATCAGGCTGGAATAAGATACCTTCGTTAAAGTTATGTGAGTGGAATGCGTCTGCGCCATTCACCTTAGTTTGTTTCGATAGACATCATCGAGGAAGCATTTTATCTGCTACGCGGATAGAACTTTCTTGGTAACCTGGAAATTTTTCGTTGTACTTGGGGGCATGCAAACCTTTCCACATGCAAGTGAAGAGCAGCTATTTATTTTTTAAATTTGTAGGACCTCTAACCCTTTCAACCCATAAGGCTAGTAGTTTCCTAACTTGCATAAAGAAAGGATCTGTGGCAAAGCTTGAGAGATGTAAGCCACTTCAAAATAGCATCTCGAATGAGACATTATTATCATACGACTAGCGAGCAATGTTGTTGCAGAGTTCAAGCTCATTAAAAAATAAACCCTCCATGAGCAGTTTTAGCCCATAGTTCAAGCTCGTTAAAAAATAAACATAAGTCATGAGAAAATGTTTCCCACCAGCGTTTAAGCTCATTAAGAAATGAATCAGTAAATAACCATTGTGAATGCCTTATCGCCAGCTTTTGAGCCTTGTTCGTGTTCTCGCCATCACCTCCACTCTGTTTTTAACTGATCATTCACCCCCATATGATTGTTTACCCCTTCGAGGAACATATGCAAAGAGTGATTCTGTTAGCCATCCTTGTGACACTGCCGTGATTGGAAAATTCTAAATCTTACCTGGAATCAGCTGCTACCCGAAACCATCACTCTTTCCTCGAAAATGAGTCTTCTTTAAGCTCTTTTCACCTCACTTGTAAAATATGAAAATATTGTCGAGCGATTGGCCTCTCTAGCTCTTTAAAGGCATCAAAAGTGTTATCCCTCCTCTAGATTTTAATCTTTTTGGACCTGAGGGATTATTACACAAAAAGATTGAGTGCTTGTCTTGTTCGGCTCATTAAAACTGTTGAAAATTCATCCCTTTTGTATTATTT
>APFE031207497.1:0-18771 GCA_000404065.3 Pinus taeda | reverse complement strand
CATGAAATGAGGGAGAGGGAGCTTATCCTCAAGGGAGGTTGCATAGGAGGTGGAACCACCATCCCAAAGGAGGAAAGGTGATGGGAGCTTATCCTCAAGGGAGGTTGCACAAGAGGTGGAACCACCATCCCAGAGGAGGAAAGGCGACCCAAACCGACCCAAAAACCAGCTCTAGAAACACCCAGAAGTCTGACTGCTAAAACAAATACGCCAAATCTGGATCGTCGCAGGTCATGAACTAAGGCTCAATGACAACATCACAAGGAGGCAATGCATTTAGACCAATCGTCGCAATAAATAGCTAGGAGCCTCACACCGAACCCTACAATCTGACCGTCGCGGGAAACACGTGTACACCTGCGATGGTGTCATGACAAGACTATTCATGACAAGGGTTTGTTGCACATTTTAATGGCTTACTAGCGACAATGCAGAAACTTAGGGAAAAAGGGTTAGTCTTCAGCATCAGAGAGCACTGTTTAATCTTTTTGCATAAGTGGGAAGATATGGACATGTTTAGTTGATACATGACACAACAGAGGGATTGAGGTGAGGACAATGACAAATTACTGTGTAACATATGCCCCCTAAAGCATGAAGCCCGAGAGAGTGGGAGGGGTGAAATGATTTACACAACCATGACTGAACTGGAACACCACCTTGAAGGACCTGCAGGCACAAGTACAACTAATATCTTTGATAGTGAAATACATGTAGTCTAGGCATGGGCACAACCATCCAAAAGACATATGAAACTTGGTCTGTGGTATGGACACAACCACCCAGTTGATAAGACCGTATGTAATGGTAAAGGTATGGTCATAGCCATCCAATCAAAGAGTCCCATATGTAATCATGAACCAATCTACGTAGCCCAAACATATGTAATCTTAGTCCGAGGTCTTGAAACCCTAATCGAACATAGTACTAATTCTAGCATGCAAACAAATGTGCTGAAGTCGAGCATGATAGAAAATCGCTTGATTACTGGTCAATGATGGAAATCATTAACAAGTGCGAGAGAAACCACCATTAATGTCAATGGTTCTCAAGGTATTGCCAATACAAACCACTAAGCGTGAAAAATGAGCTAAAGTCGAACACTCGTGGAATCACCCAATTGGAGACCAATGTTGAAAATCTGTTGTCAGGTGTGAAGAACTTGCCATTAAGGCATGCAAGCTCCAAGGTACTGAAAGGAATATCTAGATCAACCTCTCAGATAATGAGCTGATGTCGACAGGAGATGATCCCTCGCAGGAGGGCCATAATGTTTCCCCCATCAACGACAAGAGACAGGGAACAAGTGGTAGATGGTGAAACAAAGAATCTAAGGAGGAGGTAAGGGCATAAACTGCAGAAGGATTATACTCTTGAACATATCGGTGACACGACTCCGGAATGCAGAAGCATTTTGGTACCAAGGGATCAGAGGTCTGATAAAGACAAAATGGATTAGATGGAATGAGGCAAAATAGCAACCCAAAACCCCGGAAGGCCAAATGACGAAGTGGATATCCCAACTCGACGAGAAGCAAAAGTGTCGATGTTCAAAAGTGACTAGCTGCCATAGGTAACAAGTGACGACTTCCAAATTTCCCCCCACCATTGCTGGCGAGTAACCCAATTATTTTTTGAAGAAAAAGCTTGAAGGGGATAACATATGCTTGTGATAGAAATTCGACCTTCGGATGAATCCAACCTAGTAATAGTTTAACAAGCCCTAGGGAGGAGAATCTCGAATCTCATCATGGTGATGAGTCCAGTGTCATCAGGGTTTAACGAGTTTGACACAGGTAAAGCTCATAGTCTTTTTCATGTTTAGAGATTTTGAAAAAGAAAAGGAAAAGAAAACTCCAGGGGGGTCCTTTTTCGTAAATTTGTGTCCCTCGAGCCCGAAAAAGTAGAAAAAAATACCCGAGAGAACCGCCTGACCATTACGACTAAGGAGTAATTTTTTTAATTAGTGGTCCCGATCTGAAAAAGTAAAAGAGCAATTGAAGACATGTCATTTCATAACCAATATCAAACTCGAAACCAAAAAATTTTGGTGATCTTTTCATGTTTATATGGTCAGAAAAGAACTGAAAGTGGACCACCTTTTATTCTGTTTAACAAGTTAAAAGGGAAAACTCGACAATCTTGTTGCCTTTTGTAAGTCAGAAAAGGGCTTAAAGAAGACTTGTAGAAAAGTTCACAATATGGACCAAGCATATATTTATCATTAAACGTATCTGTCATCCCTGTTTTTGCACAGAAAAATCACAACATAAGATCCATTTGACAAAAATGCACTATATATTTGAAAATTAGGTTAAAAAACCCTAAAACCATAGGAATAGCCCAAAATATATCACAAAACCCCAAGCTCTATAGTTTAAAACTCTAAAATTTGGAAAAAATAGCTATATAAGGGCTCATGGTAATTCATTTTCACATTTTCATTTTGAATTTTTTACCCTTGGTAATTTTTTAAGTGCATACCTATGCGATCTTTGGAGTTCGATCCTAGTACCTGTGGTTGACCAGTTCGCTCGAAACTTCCACCAAGTAAGTACACTACTCCTTGTGCTACATTTTGATTGTTTTCAAGTTCAATTCCATGTTATGTAGGTAGATTTTGGCGAATTTTTTGTTTTGAATTCGCTCCTCGGTCGCCGCAGAAATCCCTCACGGGTTAGCGACGATCGAGGATTTTTACACACACCACCATCGAGGTCGTCTCTAGAGATAGGTGTACTGTCGTGATGATCGGGGAAAAATGCACTATGATAATTGAGCTATCACTGCTGTTTGAAAAAAAGTCGCGACGGTGCCGTAAAATTTCAAATTTCATATATTGCATGTTTTTAGCCCATGAAAACAATTCTAATTATATTTTTCCTTAATGCAGAGAGCAACAATGGAATTTGTATGGCAAGAGAGATCCCACAACGTTGATGATGAACAAGAAATGAATGATCCTCAATGCCAAAGAGCCCTGCGCGTCTGTGGGTTACTGAAATTCTTCCTTACACCACACCTTCGAGCACAACCAGACTTGCTCGAGTTCCTGATCCATTCTTGGAACCCGACGGAGGTCAAGTTCGTCATTCGAGGTCAGGATATTGAGTTTGACGTGACCGACATATATTTCTTGACGGGTTTGTCTCATCACATTGAGAGACCACTCATGGAGGGTGTATAGGCTAATAGTGAGACTCTTGACATTTTGATAGCACGGGTGTGCCCAGGGGCACACAAATCGTCCACTAGCGGGAAACTACAGATCCCAATAGTGGAGGACATGACCCTTCGCATAGTAATGTTTATGATTATGAGAGCAGTAGGCTCTCAAGCATAGCATGAGGCAACAAATACCCAACTGCGATTGGATCGAGACTATCTTACTCTGACCATGTACAACTGGACTGATGTAGTGTCTCTTAACATGAAGAGACAATTGACTAAATGTTGATGGGGAGAGGCCAAACGGTTTGGATATGGATTCATCCTGATACTGCTCATGCTAGAGTGGGTACCATCACTTCAGCTACAGGACATGGACCTGTATGTGTCAGGACCGCGAGAGACTCGCATTACCAGATGGGCACACGTGATGCCACGAGGAGGTGGCATTTGGCCAGTGTCATGGGGAGTATTATTCCAGGAGTGGTTGGATCGATAGAAGGTTATCGTTGAGGATTTTCCCTATGTAGGCACAGAATTCTGAGGAGATCCTGACATGTTGCTCCCACCTAGCCAGCAGTGCGATGAGGGAGCTAACACACTTGGTCAAACACCACATTATTTATGTGTTTTGTTTTTTATAATGTTTTTGGATTTTTACATGTATATGTCTTAATCATGATGTCCATGTCATTGGTAGACGTGGGACCTAAGAGACCCGTGGGGCTGGCTCCTACAGCACGGAGGGAGGAAAACAGAGAGCTGGCTCTGCCTTGCCTAGGCAATGATGCAGAGGAGGAGATTGCCCAGAACCTCAAGGGCCTGACTAATGGGATCCCGGATTACAGGGGAGTCGAGGATGTCCCGCAGGCGTACCAGAGACATACTGTCTGTGCGACGCCTAGAATGCACAGACTCCTGAGACGAGTAGTGCAGGTCGTGGTCTGCTATAGGGAGCAGAAACCACCATAGTAGACACCTAGGCTTGCTTTCTTGCTATTTTGAGAGACATGTGTCTCGGATGTATCATGAACACAAGCTCTATTTTTTTACATACACACTTATTTTTTGAGCGCCTCGGTGCGCCACACGATATATATATACTATCTATGGTTTATGGTTTCTGTTTTTTATGTATAAAAGCTTGTCTATGATTTATGATTGTGCAAATTTCCACCAATATATAATTTCAATATATTAGTTAATATTCATAACACTTGCATCAAAGACAAAGACCACAATAAACGAGAAATCATCTAATGCACCAAACCATAAGAGGTACAAAAGCGCAAGGGTTCATTTTTACACAAGCTTGAACCATGGAGAACTATGCTTGAATTGAAATTAACATGTCCCCGATAGAAATCCAATCGAGGTACATGCTCCCCAAGCTTTATTGCATTCAAGAAGATGGATGGAATAAAGCTTGAAAAGACGAGATCCAAAAAGGCTCAACTAGGAAGAGGGAAAATTGTTTCATTGTTTTAACGAGGTTGACACAAGGGAAGAACTATTCTCGAAAAGCTTGTTTCATAGTTTAATGAGGTGGAGACAAGAACAAACCATCCTCGGACATCTTGTCTCATTTTTTAATGAGGTTGACACAAGAAAAGAACTATCCTCAGACATCTTGTTTCATTTTTTAATGAGGTTGACACAAGAAAAGAACTATCCTTAGACATCTTGTTTCATTTATTAATGAGGTTGACAAAAGAAAAGAACTATCCTCGAACATCTGTTCATGGGCTAGATGAGAATGTGGCTCCCAAGATGTGTTCACCAAATGGAAGAAATGCACTCTGGGAGGAATAAACATCATGAGGTGCAAATGATAGATTGGGGTCTAATGCACCCAGTACATGATGTATGAGACCATCTGCATGATCATCAGCGGATGCAGAGATGGAATGGGTAGCCACATAATTGACTTGTGGTAGGGAAGGGACAAATTGCGATAAAGAACCAATAGGGTATGGTGGCGGCACAGGAGGCACCGGCTGACTGAAGAATGACAGTTGATCTATGGTCACCATTCTTCCATCGTACAGAAAACAAACCACATGGAAAAGTGAAGAGATAAGAGCCCCCATGGCATAAATGTAATCATGGCCAAGGAGAAGACTAAAATCTAAATAACCTTGGACAACCATAGCATCTATATAGATGGTTTTGCCTCCCAAAGTCATAGGGAACTTGTGAAGGATCTTGAAAGGTCGACAAGTTTCTCCGTCAAATGCTAACAGATTCTTAGTAACAGGCACAAGTTGTCGGGAACCCAAATCTTGCCAAGTAGTGGAAGGCATGAGACTAATAGACACACCTTTGTCCAAGAGAGTGCCCAGTACGACCTTGTCATAGGCGAGTATGGTAATCTGGAAAGGCACATAGGATGGCAAGCAGAATGCAGTCAAATGACTCCAGTCGAAGGAAACGACCAAACTACTTGGTGGGGGTATCGTATGATTGCCCCCCTACTCTACAAGAACCGAAGAAAGACTCCCTTGATTAGAAAGGATAACAGGGTCATTCTCGGACTCAGTAGGATCTGACGAGACAAGAAGAACATGAGCAGTGTGATCATGATGCTCATTCGGAGCAGAGTGAACAACGGGTGGTGAACCCAAGTCGACACTCTTTCTGACCAATGGTTGGTCAAGAATAGGCCAAACACAACCAGGCTCGGGAAGAATAGGACGGACAAGAGAAGAATCGATATCGACCTCTTTGTCAATGAGGAGAGGGTCTGAAGAGAGCTTTTGATAAACAACTAGAAGTGGAGGTGAAGAAGCTGTAAGACTTCCCAAAGCAGTGGAATCTTTATCCATGAGTGGACAATGGTGAAGGGGATGGTTACCTTCACATAGCCTACAGGGGAATCGAATCTTCCCTTTCTTCTTAGCACTTCCAATTGAGGATTGAACATCGACATGAGTTTCAAAGGACGAGGAGGCATGAGCCAGATCATGAGACCATACTTCTAAGATCCTAGGAATTCCAGGACAATCACAAAGAAGATGGTCACCCTTGCACAATTTACAAGGAGACTTAACCTTCCGTGGAGGAGCAGAAAGTGTTCCGACCTGAGATGTACTCAGAGCAATAGCTGCATGGGTGGCCTCGCGCTTATCATACTTCTTCTTCTTCTTCGTCTTCTTCTTCTTTTTCTTAGTCTCTTGGTTACTAGATGTGGAACTTTCACCAGGCGAAGTAGGAGAGGAAGATGAGGAAATAGGGGAAGAAGGCAGAGAGTCAACCTTGGAATCATCATGTTGTGATTTAGACGAAGGAGACGGTGTAATAGGAGTCATGACACTTGGGACCATCGAAGTTGAAAACAGCCAAATGGGCAAACCGATGGTTAACCCAGGCAAAGAAAATTTTTCCATGTATGGAGCACTGGAATTTCCAAAAGAAGGAAATAAACCAGGGTTCCCATATGGGGGAAGACCTTGGCCGGTAGACTTGGGGAATGTTGCCATTGGGAACAAGCCTGAAAATCACACCCGAACATAAATGAAGAATCTTAACTGTAACCAGGAATATTTGGTGGGCAGTAAATTTTATGACGCAGGAACAAAACTTGACCTTTCCATGTTTCAAGAGTCGAGAAAAGGATGAAAAGGTGAATTTATCTCTTTCGAGGTTTAATGAGCCTGAAAGGACAAGTGCTCACATGATCCTTTTCTTTTAAGGAGTCAAATAGGAATGAAAGTGACTACTCTAGAGAACTAGAAAAGAGGTTTACCAAATTAACCGTAAAACTAAATATACACCTTGGTGATCAAATGAAAGAAAAAATGACCAAGGACTTTCTGTACGATAGTCAGTCTTCCCGAATGCTATGTTCGGTGTGTTATGATTCATAAGGCGGCAGACTCAGCTTCCTATGGATTTAGGATGATAACCTAGTGGGGTCTCCCGATATATACTCGACGGTACAGGGAGCACAAGTTCGTACTAGCAGCTATTGAGTCACAGAAGGAGGAATCACCCAACCTTAAGCGAAAACAATAATGACTAGGTTTAACGATGCCAGAGCACGTCTCTAGCCTAGACCTCTAAACAGTGTGCATTAAGTTTCAATGCATTATTAAGTTCATTCAATTGATTTTAGAGTTGATCTTTGAATTAGGTTTTTGTTTTCAGGCCCTACTGCATGTATATCAAAAACCCTAGAATGCAACTAGAATGAGTAAAGCATCATTCATTTCGATGAACACCTACTTAAAGAAAGGTAGAGAGTTCATTCCCAAGCAAACAAAAAACCAAGACAAGTTAATGTAAGTGCTAAGAAACACAATGCATCAACACACCAATCCTACAGTGCATCGATACTACTGATGAAAGATTTAGAGCTCACTTTCCAATTTCTCAAACATGAAAATTTGAAATGCACATGTACTTTCACTTTCGTATACTAAATGAATGCAATCTCTTTTTTTTTTTTGTGTGTTTGAATTTAAAGAGACAAACAAGCGATATAAACTGATCAATCCAAACAATTGTAAGCTATGCTTGGTAGTGAAGAAACTGAATCAATCATAAGAAATTGTTTCAAGAATCGACATCAAAAATCGACCAACGAAACAAGTAGCAAAAGCTTCAAGCAAATCAATTAGACGGTTGTGGATGAACCTTGGATAGACAAGCAACCCAAACAAATGGTTCAAAATATTTGAAAGAGCTAGGTCACAGGGCTAAAGAGACAACATTCACTCAAATGAAGCCAACAAGCAATAAGCCTCAGCCAAAGCAGCTAAGACAAGCTGATGGGAGAGAGAAAATAGTAGTGGATAAGCAAGAATGATGGTTTCATGAGGCAAAGCTATAAAAACAACTTGCACAGGCATCGTCGCGGGTCTATAACCAGCAAATTGTGACGATAAGCCAATCATCGCAAGGGCAAAGGAAACAATAGAGCGACATCATCGCAGGATTACACCTATCTTCTGCGACGAGCCAATTTCAGGAATAGTCATGACTGTACGATAGGGGATCAGCAATGCATAGGTTTACAAAACAAGGATAGGGCGACGTCGGTGCAGCTGTCAAGATTTTTCCATCGACGAGTTTAAAAACAAGGAATAACAAGTGAAAACTCTCAAACAAACACCAGGCTACTCTTCCAGACAGTAAGAGGAATTCCCAGATAAACCCAAGAAATCCAAAATTGAATGTGCAAATCCCCAAAATCTAAGAGACACTAAAACAAAAGACAAATCAAAGGTAAACAAGAAGAAAACATACAAAGGACTCCCCAACAGAGTCGCCAGCTAGCGAAGTAGGAAAGTGTTCCCTCTATGGATAGAGGCAAGCCCTCTAGCCCTAGAGTGGTTCTAGTCACAACAAAGACAAAACAACAATCGATTCCCTTAAATAGACATCGTTGGAGGCCTAACTCAAACCAGTGGTTGATGAAGTTTCCATTGTGCTACTCCAACTTCCGTTTCTTTCTCCTCAATGAGTGATCAACCTGAAACACCACAGGAAAATAACTAAGCACATAACTGAGAACAATAATGATCTATTTACTTGTAATATTAAGGAGTCATAAGCTATCAAGTAGATTATACACAAGATATAGGAAATTGTCACTTCTTGTATTAAAAATGAAATAAGAGGAAACTTACACCCATGCCTTGACATCACAAGTCTTCTTGGAAAGTCGAGTCAGTCTGTTCCTCCAAGCATTCACTCTTAAGAATGGGTCTCTCAATAGGACAATAGCTCTCTCTCTCTCCATCAAGCCCTCATGCAAAGCTAAAGATACCCCACAACCTCTTATCAAACTATTAGCAATCCCACACTTGCCACACTCACACCAAAGCTATCTACTTAGCTTCAAACCAAACTCAAAAGAGCCAGCAAGCACTAATTCCAGAACTAAAGAACTAGCAAATCATAGCAGTGGTGAGTGATTTTATAGGAGAAGGAGTCTCCATGAAATGAGGGAGAGGGAGCTTATCCTCAAGGGAGGTTGCATAAGAGGCAGAACCACCATCCCAGAGGAGGAAAGGTGACCCAAACTCACCCAACAACTAGCTCTAGAAACACCCAGAATTCTGACTGCTTGAACAAATTCGCCAAATCTGGATCGTTGCAGGTCATGAACTAAGGCTCAGTGACGATATTGCAAGGAGGCAATGCATTCAGACCAATCATTGCAATAAATAGCTGGGAGACTCACACTGAGCCCTAAAATATCACCATCGCGGGAAACATGTGTACACCTGCGACAGTGTCGCGACGAGACTATTCATGACAAGGGATCATCGCACATTTTAATGGCTTACTAGCGATGATGCAAAAACTTAGGGAAAAAGGGTCAGTGTTCAACATTATAGAGCACTGTTTAATCTTTTTGCATAAGTGGGAAGATATGGACATGTTTATTTGATACATGACACAACAGAGGGACTTAGGTGAGGACAGTGAAAAATTACTATGTAACACCCTCCCAGTGCACAAATCATGCTTGCCTAGTTTCTGGACCATACGCGGTTCACCCGACCCTGCGTACCTAGTTATCAACTCTTGCAATCCCTTAACTGCTTTATTGTCCTGTAGTAGCTTCGTGCATGTCTCTAAAAAGGTAGTTAACATAGAGGGATCCATTTCCGGCTTAGTTTGATCCTTGCTAGCTGAAGTAGAGGCCTCCGCGAAGCTCTTCTTAGCTTCCATAAATGTTTCCTTTGTGCATTCCAAATCAAACTCAGGTTGCTTTGCAGGGGCTTTGCAAAACCATGTATCCTCCTCATGTCATTTCCCCTTATCATCTCCTGTAGTTGCACCACTTTTGAGTACCATGTTCATGTTAGGGTCCTCTTTGCGCAGTTCAACCTTCATCATTTGGACATTCTGAGTGGGAGTAGCCTGAAGCATCCCTTTTTCACGCATCTTTGCAATTAGTGTGGGAAAATCTACTGCTTCATGATCAAATTGGTAACAGTATGGGCAACAAGTTCTGGTCGGGTTCGTGCAATCATGCGCATAGTGCCTAGGTCCTCTGCGATTGTAGCAAATTAATTGTCCACGTCCTCATCCAGGTCCCATTCCTCCTCGTCCCCGTCTGCATCCTTGGAATCCACCACGCACTAATGTTGTAGCTGGATATTGAACTCGCGCCTCAGTCTGCAGCCTGTAAGCAGATGTCTGATCCATTAGCAACTCATAACTTCAGCGATTTCATTCATCATGGCCCATTGATCTACAAAAATTGCAAAATAGTTGCTAGGGGGGTTGTATAGGTTTCTTCAATAGATGAAAATTGTTTGTGGTGTGCTTTCCTCCCACCTGAAAGATCGTGCACCAAAGTGCGAGCACCGCACTTGGCCCCACTTGTGCCTCTGGTCGCAATGGCATTGGTGCCCTCCCACCAAATAGTTCGCGAATATCAAATAATGATCCTTATCATAGCCCTGGCCTTTACATTTTATGCACTACACCTCTCCATGCACCTTTGACTGTGGCGACTTATCTTGCTTTAAACTTTGCATCTCTACGAATAGTTTTTGTAGTTGTGTGTGGATTTGCTGAACTCCCAACCCTAGATCCTGTATTAGAGTTTCATGCAGCCTCATCACTATCTCTAATGCTTCAGCTTGGGTTGAGATATTTTGTTGTGACAATGTCGTCCTCAGATGAGGTGTCAAAGAAGCCACAAACCATGCGCAATGTTTCGCATATGTTAATGTCATGTTAGCCTCACGGATCATACTTTTCAGTCTTTGATCTAGATCCCAAGGGGTTTCACCTGGAAGTGTTACGATTTCTTTTAACCCAATGATTGACTGTGTCTCCGATTTCAGTGCCTAAATTCTTTGTTTAATGCATCCTAGATCACCAATATTCCTACATTCGGGTGATCACAAGAGTACTTTATATACCATGTCAACTCGCGATCCTGTAGTACACTTACCAAAGTGGCCTTTTTGATGTTATCATCTGTAACACCTTGGGCTTCCCATATAGCCTTTACCATGAACCAAAACTAGTATGGTTCCTTGTTTCCTACACCTCTAAATACTGGAAACTTGACCACACTCGCCATTCCGACCCTCGATGGTGGCAGAGGTGGGGTAGGTGAATATGAGTTTGATGTAGGTAAAGTGGGTGATGGCATGGATGGTGGTGGTATCTGAGGAATGTGCTGCTTTATCAACCGGACTACATTTCTTAGAGAGAACCCTGCGATCTCTTCCTCGCTTTCTCATGAAAGTGAAATCAAGGGATTGTTCTCTAATCCTTCAGTTCCTTGGTAGCCTCTTCTGCTCCGTGTTACCCTAGACATCAATGGATTCGTATAACTCATTTTTCACATAACAACATTTTAATTTAGGTATTCAATGATTTGATGTACTTACCCCACGGTCCCTAGAGAAAATGTCTTTTTGCTTCACTGTAACTCACGGTTGTTTCTATCACGAACTTAGTGATAAACCCTCCTATTATTTGATCCAGCCAGTGATCTACTGCTCATGATATTTTATCTTCAGATGCCTCTAACCTGTGCACCAACTCTGGGGTCCACACTATCGGTTGATCAAGTCTGCACCTTCCCACACTGTCACCTAGCCTTGTGATCCACTCATATAGCTTTGTCGAGAAGGACATGAAGAAGATCTCGTGGATTTCCATATATATGTAGCGATCCAGCCACCTCTCCTTCGATATCTGTGGGTTTTTTTTTCCTATACCATGAACTCGTGAAGATTCTAATCCAACCAATCTTCAAGTTCTTCCTTCATAGGGTTCTAGTGTTCCGACATCAGACATCTCTTAGGCAGATCTCGGTCCTGGCAATGGAACCATTCATTGGCTTGTTGGGGCCTGACCCAGGTTCAGAAGTGATTTAGCCAAACAAATCCCGCACTACCAGCCCTTTCGTCAAGAGTCCGCAGAGCGCAGATTGAAGTCTCACCCGAGGTAGTAGGGGAGGGTGCTAGAACTAGGTTTTCGCATCCTTGGAATGTCTTAATGTGGTTTGGAAAGGTCGAAATTAGATCTGTGTACTCACGTTGTTCCGTGTAGCTTCGTGTAGATCCACGATGGGTGCTTCCTAGATTCTTATTATTATATATCTTTATTATTGCTCTGATCTATTTCTTACAATCCTTAAGCAAACATTTAACAGTAATAACCCATGCGCACCATTCTAAAATACAACCATAAACTTCATAAAACCGATGCATAAACCAGAATATAAATAGATCCACAATATTCCAAAACCAACACAATATTTCAGAGCCAACTTATCTTTATTAATGTATTTGTTTCAGTACAATCCTCTTGCTCCCCTGCGCACACAGCTGCAGGGGTCCGTGCACACAGCTACAGACTTACTATCTAACTCTTAATCTTCACAACCCGCACTTACAGACTCAGAGAAAATATTACTTTCACAAACCCATAACACATCAGATCCCAAACAAAAAATGACCTCTAACCTTAGAGCTTTGCTCTATTTATACATTCCCATGGTCTGCGCACCATGGGTAGGTTGACTCACTTTCTATTTTCTTGCATTATTTTTGGGCAGACAACCCTTTGAATTGACTCATTACAGTTCGCGCTCCGCGCACCTCGCAGAGCCTTTACAATACTATTACCAAAATTGTGGGCTTTGAGCCCCAAAATCATTATGTGGGGCCTCCACTAGCACTTATTCATCATAGTCACTCATTGTTAATAAATAAGTGTGCCACCTATTACTTTTTCCATCTTACTCATCACGATCAATTATATTTCCATGTCATCAACGCCAACTCGTTTAACAACTATTTATTTCACTTCGCATGTCAATTGAGAAAAAAAAAATATAATGGTTATCTTCCATCTTAGGGACCCTTTTCTTGCATGAGGATTAAATAAAATAAGGGGGTCCGCGATTTTTTTCTTATGTGACTAACACACTTGCTCATTTGTGAGAATTCCATCCAAATCCTACCAAACTATCAAATCTCAGGGCAGAGACTGAACATCAGGACTCACTTGATTTTTCGAGAGCTAACAAAGGGGGGGGTGGTTTGATATTTGGCATTATGCAGAACTATGAACCTTAGAACCCTACAAATATTTTATTTTCCATTTCTCCTCATTCCTTTGGAGTTAGGTCAAGTGTCATATACCATTGGAAATATCTTGGATATGGCTATCCAACCAACCTACTTACATTCTAATTTGATCAACATAACCTCAAAATATATTCAATAAACGCAAGGCATCCTAAGGCATCCTCAGCATTCCATACATCCTTTGACATCAATGACAACATACTAGCCAACAATCTCCCCCTTCCTCATTTATGCTAGCACCACCAAACATTGATGGTCATTGATCACAATGAGAAGCATTCGATGAAAATGAGAAACACTCCCCCCCTGTGAAGTTGTTTGCTCACTCTCTTTGCTAGTACTCCAATGTATTCTTTCTCTCCCCTTTTGACACCAATGGAAAAGAGGGTTGAATATCCTCTCTTTGAACATTCTCCTCCTAAATGGATATAATAGGTTATTAATGATTCTACCTTGGACTAAAAATAATTGCAGTGCATGCAAAATTACAATTTCACTATAATTGAATCTTCACTATGATCCCCCTAAGCTTGTAAGAAACAAATGGTTGATTGTTGGTTGATCACTCACCTACCATTTTAAAAATATCTTTATACTATCTCCATGTTTTCTCACTTATCCAATGTTGTTGTTTTCTGATTCTCCCCATTTTCTTCTGAGAAGCCAATGGCTAATAACTCCACCCCTAAATGGATTTATTCATAACTTTGGATAGAACAAATTATTGAAATGAATAGTTTCTCAACCAACTTAATGTTTCCACTAAAATAAGGGAAACCAATATAAAAAAAATAAAGATATATTTAGGAACCATGCAATACAATACACTTTCTCCCCATAAACTTTGACCTCTCCTGCTAATTCAAGTTGTCTATTGAGGTACCATTTAGCATGATCCATATGATTATTCTAATCTGCACATACTATTGCACCAATGAAATTCATTTTATGTTTTTATTGAGTAATAAACTAGTCCTTAATTCATGTTATTTACCCCCCTAATACTTATCCATTAATATTCTCTCTGAGTTCCTAACATACAACTTCCTTGACTTATTCTTTTTAAGAAGATTCTAAAACTTGGATCCTTTTCCATCTCACAGCCCCTCTTTGAAACAATTTTTCTTTTGATTCTCCTTTATTGTCTGTTTTCCTTTTATTTTTCTTTTTCCATTATGATATTCCTATGGACCTATCCAATGAGCCCTAATATCACCTTGTCAAGGATGTTATTCCTTCTTATTTTAGCTTCTTTGTTTTTTAAGGCTACTGACTATCTCATGGTACTAGTTAATGTTTAGACTATCTCCCTTATGAATACGTTTTCTACAAAAGGACTTCCATTGTGATTGGGCTGGATAGAATTGGTCATCCTTGAGCTATTATTCCTTTTTCACCTTTTTCTCGATCAATTTCATCTACATCTCCTTTTCCCTATCCAAGATGTGGTCAAGTGTTCTTGCATGTTCAATTTCCTTTTGCATTGATTGTGAGGACTACTCCCCTTTATGTCTTGGCTTCCTTTAATCCTATATTTTCTTGCATCTTTCTTCAAATTACATCTAAATATTCAACTTCTCATTCATTTTTCCCATAATATTTCCATTATTGGTTTTAGAGTACTGAATACTACAAAGTTCTGCTTCTTCACATTTCATCTCATCTCAAACATGCATATGGTTGGAAAATCCCTCACCAATGTTAGATATGAGTGTTCAGATCTATCTTTTTCTCTTCCAATTTCCTTCTCCATAACTTGGTTATATTTCTTGTATTAGCGGAGCAACCTTCTTCCTTGGGTTGTTCAAAAAAACATCTCATGTCAATTTTGTAGTCACGAGCTATATGCCCAACATCGTGACTTTTTTAGCATTATTTGTTGAACTTGAATAATGGCATAATTGGTTCACATTATCTTGTGTTGTAAATTTTGATTTAATTTTCCATATATTTGTTCCTGAAAGTCTAATAATAGCCTCTATTTTTGACATAATAATTATTGACATAAATCCTCCAATCCTTTTCCTTATGTATAATTATTGTACAGGAAAAACAATAACCCAAAGATATATTTTTATACTTGGCTGATTGGGGTTGTCTTGATGAAACATTTATTCATAAGTTGTTTTTCCTTGGAAGATATTCGTCTCTTTGTTGATCCTTGTCTCTTATTCCACTTCTACTTGTAGATACCTTAAGAGGATTAGAATGACCTCCTAATGTAGTAGCATTGTCAAACTTATCCTAGTTTATTTCCTTTCTTTGGATGGCTTTATAAGCATATTACTAATTCTTTACTCCCTTTTTAATTCTTCTCGTGCTACTTACATGAACATGCTTATGTTGGTCCTTTTCTTTATCAATTCCTTCAATTCTATTACTACTATATCCTATGAATGTATCTGCATAACTCATGAGTTGTTCTCCATTTGGTGTCTTATGATCTTCATTATAACCAAGGCCTATCTTGATCAAGGGAGATATTTGCTTGCTGAAAATTATGTCTAGAATTTCAGTTCCTTTGGCCAATTTCAAATTATTATTTTCTTCGTGTTATTGATTCTTTGTAGAGACAACTTCCTCTTCTATTTTTCCATATTCCTACATTTTTTTTCTTTTAGTTCAATTACCAAGGATTCCTTGATCAATTTTTATTCTTCTAATTGATTTTTTAGAATATCGTGATCCTTGGTTTCTTGGAGGTCCTTCTACTTTTTCCTTTCATTCTTCATCAACTAATTATTATCTTTTTCCGGATCATTTTTTAAATAAATAATTCTAGTTTCTATAACTTCATAGTGATCTTCTCTTTCTTTTAGTATGATCTCCCTCACTTCTCCCATCCTTCTTGCTTCTTCTAGTTGGGTCTTCAAAATAGCAACATTATCATCCCTATTTTCAAGTAGCTCCTTTTTCACTTTTTTAGAATTATGAGCCTCTTATTTATTCTAAATAAGCAATAAGCTAATATTCAACATAATTTTGTGATAGCCTAAAGTCATATCTAGATTTGTTTTTTGTCTTGTGGAGGATTTATCAATGCATAATAATTCATTTTTTCTTTATTGAGCCTTTAGATTGATGACATGTTCTTTAATTTTTTCTTCTATCTCATGTCGGAGATTGACAAAGTTTAGATTTAGAATCAGATACTTTATTTTGACCATTGTCTTCATCGATCCTACTCATAGATGAATGATTCTCATGGGATCTTCTTTCTTCCTCATGTTCCACTTCATAAATGTTGTCACCTGAATTTGTATACAAACAACTCGAAGAAAGATGAAGTAACTTACTACTAGGTTTCGTCTCTTTTGTATATCCTTCACCATTATCTTATGAATATGGATTGTCCTTTTGTTGATAAGCAACAATGGGATTTCATTCATCACCTGGTTCATGATCTTCAATCTATTTTGCTTATTTGTGATATTCCTCATATATATATTCAAGCATATCTATCATCTCTCTTGTAGTCTCACAATTAATTACCTTAGCAAACTCCGATTTTGATAGTGTACTTAAGATTATATTCATGGATTTTGTATTATATTTTTATTAATATTTTCTCCATTCACTATAGAATGTTAAAAATCAAATAATTGAGCCATTTGATAGCACTCTGTTATTTTCTTCCAAATTGCAAACCTTGATCCATTCAATAATGGTGCTTCACTTAATATATATCCAACCTAGTTATCCATGGTTCCTTGTGATCTACTTTCCAAGGTGGATTGTAATGCATTAGATTTCTCTTTTTCATCCATGATCAAGAAGAAGTTTTCTTCTTTATGATCTCTTAGTACTTCTACTACATTTGATACATTACTTGTATAATCACTGCCCTTTTGTATGATTTATCTTCTTTTGAGATGGCTTCTTCTTCTTATTGCTTTTATTGGCCATAATTCATTAGATATACCTTATATATATTAAATTGAACTTGAAGGAGCTTTCTCTAATACCAATTTCTGGAATAATGATTACACTCGGGGGGGTGGGGTTAAATCAGTGTAATGGCCAATTTAACCATATTAAACAATTCATCATAAATGAAAACATTACAATACAATTATTGTAGCTCAATATGGAACAACAAAAAGGTTAAATATTCTTAGATACATTCTAGTAAAAGACCCCATTGTCAGTATCATCACATTTTTAATTGGGGTTATCTGCCATGGCTTTGGGTTCAAGGATGATTATAATAACTGTGATTTCATGGTGGTTCTCCCAAAATTTTAAATGAAGTGGGGTGATCCTTGAAATGTTAACTTGGTCATAATAATTACATTTTGAAGTTGTATTTATGGTATACCCCACCTTCCATGGCCTTCAATTAATAATTTTAAAGGATTTTCCATTGTGGCTCGAAGCTTTCTGGGCTTCATTGGAAAACCCGCCTATATCTCTAATAGGAAAATGGGAGGAAAGATTTCAGAGCATTGATATGTAAC
This sequence comes from Pinus taeda, assembly GCA_000404065.3. Taxonomy (NCBI): domain Eukaryota; kingdom Viridiplantae; phylum Streptophyta; class Pinopsida; order Pinales; family Pinaceae; genus Pinus; species Pinus taeda. The sequence continues at coordinate 1,073 of APFE031207497.1, read as the reverse complement.
TCTAATTAGTACCAAGGTAAAGGAAGAGTAATAAAAAGGAATAATATCTAACTTATCAATTTTAACAAACACATACACCCACATTTCATGTTCCTTCAACTCTTATATACCCTGCAACTCTTATATACCCTCCACAGGAAATTATAATTTATTTCTTAAATGTGTTAAAATATTGGGAAAGGAGAAATATTCAAAGGGAAAGGGAAAGCACTGGCCTTTCTAGAGCTGAACACATTGATCACTATCACAATATTTTGAGGTATATTATCAAAGTTTTTTGTGAGTGAGATAATTGGATATGTCCTCAATCATAAATAGAGGAACATGTTTCATTCAAATGAAAACTTCAAAGCTTCTTAAATTCTCATCATAGAACAAATGAAGAAACGACATATGAATATATTGGGATGAGAAATGTGTTGGGATATTGATATATGGAATAATTTATATATCATTTGTTTGTGAGGTTCTTTAATGTTGAAAACATTTCATGATGATTTTTGGAAGATCCTAATAAGCAAAGGCCACTTTTCGTATGTGTCTTCACAACAGAGAATCACCATTGCATTTTGTTGATTTTGGGATTCTATTTCATAATGAATTTAGCAAATCCTTTTTGGGATGACTCATGTTCGATGATTGCAATAAGAGGATGCACGTGTGATCTTTAAGGAGTTTTAACTCTTTGGACACCCGACATTATAGCGAGCATCAAAACAATGGAGCAAGCTGAGTTGTGGAGGTCAGTCGATCCAACCAGGAACGGAAATGGATTATTGAACGTGTTGGGGTCATTGACTATTGGGCTTCCAATTTCCCAAAGATGGAAAAGGTTTTGGTGAATGGTAATGTTATTATTGAAGAGGTGGAATTGAGATTGGGGATTGGATTACAACGCTAGATTTCAACATCAACATCGTTGACAGTGAGAGCTTATATCTCAGAAGCTTGAAATGATTTGCAACAAATATGAGGGAAGTCGTATATGCAGTATGCACAATGATTCGATTAGGAATGTATGAAATAGATATCATAAATGTTGTCCTGCATATGTCGTACCTCGGGCGAAGGGT
>APFE031207496.1:0-10665 GCA_000404065.3 Pinus taeda | reverse complement strand
CAAATATTATTAGCTCATAATAATATTTAGACTATAAACTTTATCTTATTCTCTTGGAGCACTTCAGTTTGAGCTACAAATGTGGCACATGCAGCTGTCAGAAGGAAATATGTTTTCTTTGTGGGTCAATTGAGTTGTTGCATGCATAACTTCAGTTAGAACTCAATCAGTTGAGTTTGGTGGAGTTGATGGAGTTGTGTTCAGTTTGACTTGGTTAAACTAGGTGTAATTAGTCTAACTGCAAATAGACTAATGGTGAGTTGTTAAACTAATTATTAACTCATAATGCAACTAAAGAATACATCAGTTAACTCAGTTGCATGTCAGTGCATGTTCATTTCGGCAGGGATAGGTGTTAGAGGATCAAATTGCTATCAGTTGTGACTATAGTTGTGCATGAGGATTTGCACAATCAATGAGACTGAGTTATGCTAATGAGAATTGGCCAATACCAAGTGATTATAGCCTCTGCTCACGTGATTCCCAGTGTGAGTGATTCTTTTGAGGTAAATACGAGTTTGGTTCAACCATTCTCATCCATTCTTGAATAGGTATTGAGAAGTGGAGGTAGGCAAGCAGTGGAATAGATTTGGAAATCAGATCTGAGCTGTATTGTGTGTAACAGGTGGAGATAGTGCTGGATACTTGTGAGAAGTATTGACTATTGTAATGTTACATGTTCTCAATCATTAATATACAAATAGTGTGTGGTTTTCAGCTGTAATGCTTTCCTCCCCAGGTTACACTACTGTGTTATGTTGGCATGCCTCTTGAAGTTTTATTGTTATTGATGCTGCTATATTGATGATCAACGTAGAGGAGCTTATGTATTGTGTATGTATTCCGAAATAGTACATGATCAGGATAATCTCCATTGAATATGTGTTTATTATTCAAAATTTCTACAAGAACAACCTCAGCCACATGTTCATCATTGGTGTACCCTAGAATGCAAGAGAGCATGGTTATAATTTGTTTGCCTCTCTCAGAGAAATTGGTGGCAGCATATGGAGGACTATCTGTTGGAGTATGAGACTCTTCAATGATGAAGGTCTGAAAGATATGATCTTTATTGGGAAGGTCTAGTTTGGTGTAGAGTTCAAGTAAGCCTTCAATGGAAGGTGGGGTCTCATTTGGGCTTGGCCGGATTTGCATCATTTGATTTATTGATTCTACAGTAATGCTGAACAAAATATGTTGATCAGGGGTGACTATGGCTCTCTAACTTGGAACATAGCAAGCTTGGCAGAAGTGGATGATTTATGGGAATAGGTGTACCTGTGGGAACAAGTAATTGGGAAAATTTGATTCCCAGAGGTGAATATCATCATTTTGGTTCAAAAATTTGTCTTTACTCCAGCAATGGAGTTTCAGTAGGTAGTTAGTGGAAACAGTGTCCTTGATTTGAAATTATCTGTCAGCTAATGGAAGGTGGTCAATATCCAGGTGAGGGGTTTGCAAAGGTCTTACATCTAGATAGGTTTGGGAAGCCATAATTTGGTTTATTCAACTAAATTACTCTTTATGTCGCTTTAGGAATAAGGTCAGAAGCTCTAGAACAATGGGGAGGGTAATAACAGTCTGTAAAAAGGGGTTTGGGTGCACAATAATATTTTCTTCAATTTAGGAAGGTTTTTTAATTAATTTAATTAATTGACCTTTGATAATTACTTTGTATAACTTTAAATTGCAAGGTCGTTCTGATTCTATCAAGAATACCTAGAAATTTGACGGTTTGGTGCATAGACGGGGTTTTGTGGTAGCTGTAGAGGTTACTAAGGCTTCAGCTAGCTATTTGTTGCTTCAATTTGGTGTCTGCAGTGTCTTCGAGTGGCAAAAGGTGGTTAATTTGGTCACGCAGAGGTTCAGGGTGTCAAAATTGGTTAACATAGGTTTACAGTGAAAATGAGCAAAAAGAGTAAAATGGGGCTTTTTCGGCCTTTTAACCAATAACAGTTACATTTTGGCACGAGATTTATTGAATGAACAGTGGGCAATTTTGGCTTAGGCGGGGAGATCGTTTTTAGGCCATATCGCACCTCTTTTGGGTGAAGGGCGATATTTTTCACGAGCACGCGATATAACCTGGTGTCGCCACATAGCCAAACTGTGCTTGGCCAAAACCACGAATATCGCGTGCTCTCGAACCGTTAACCTTCGAACGATGAATTTGCGCAATATTGATGTGCGTTGTTCGATCTGGAGGTAGGAGATTGGAGGGATATCGTGCGGTGAAGTTGCACGGCCGGAGTTGGAAAGTGGTTGGCAGGGCCCGGGGTTTAATTACAACGAATTGTAATTAATTAACAAATAATGACAGGATTTAAATATAAGTATCGGGTTAATAAGAGGTGGGGACCATGGGTTATATTGCGGAGTTTTTAACTATACCCCAAGGCTTGGTGGGTTAAAAAGGGTGTTGGGAAATTACAACATGGGAGATCTATAAAGCAATACTTTAGGAAAAAACTTAGGATAAATGGTTTTGTGGGGTTTTAAGGGGAAAAGGGAAATTAATAAGGGGGGAAAGCATTATTTGTGATGGGAATGTGTTTCGCACTAGGAAAAGGGGTTTTGGGAAGGGGGAATGATTTTTTGAAGGGTAATGTCTAGGGAAATGTGTGAAACAAAGGGATAAAAGGTCAAAATGAAGGGAAAGGGTTTTTACAAGTAATGAAGGGATAGTGAGGGGAAATTAGCAAATAAGTATGTGGGGGTGTAGTAAAGTGAGGGGAAATTAGAAGATAAGCTTTAGTGAATGTCATTTCTCTTTTACAATTCCTCCTACAGATGAAACATAGGATTAAGCATGATGAATGTGCTTTTGACTTAGTAACCTTGTACACTTGCAAAAATTCTTCTACCTACACTTGATTTACCCTAACATTTTCTCTTCATTCATTGGGTGCATTTGAGCTTGTTGGCCCTCTATTTCTTTCTCTTTTGATAACAAAACTATCTAATTCTAACCTTATAACTTCCAATGGCTCAGATTAAATTGTTGAGCTCATTTTTATTCTCTACCTAACTATTGATCTGCCAAGATTAAACAGTTTGGCTAGACCTTTATTCTCTATCTATCAACATGAAATTTAAGGCATGAATGAGTCAGGATTAAACTATTTTGACCATCATGGATTGTGGCATTTTTGACAAGCTACACACAATCTTATTTTGCAAAGTAATGTAAAAGGAGTGGCATTTGAATTTGCACACTTTCATGATTTATTTTTATCTCTTTTTTGGGGTTCATATTTTTGACTTTTTTGATCTCTTTCTTTCTTTTTGTCCGTTGATTATTGTTTTAGTACATACCCTCTTTACATTTTTTAATTTTAATATGGGAAAACATTTTGCAAAAAGAAAAAGTATGTACAATATTACAAGACTAACCATAGCCAATTCAAAATTATGAATCCTATTATTATAGGACCCGAATAGTGGCTCCACGTGGGGACGGCATTTCCTGGTGACATGTCAAGAACTTTAATATCTGTAGCCTTTGAAACTTTGGTTGTGGTTGGCTTGTAATTTTTCCTCTGTGATCTACTTTATTCATACTTATGATGGTACACCTTTCAAAGCTCAGGGCCTTCTCTTCGGGCTTCAACTTCAAAAGATTACCATCTAATCCAATCTAAACTTTGCAATGTTATATACAGTGAGCAAAGTAAAATGAACTATTATTAATATGTGGATAAGTAATGCTTCAACATTCTACCATTGACTAGTCCTCCTAATAGATCTGTTCCATCTAATTGTCTCAAGAAAAATGCATTGTTACCTCTGTAACCATAAATGATATAAGGACCTTGCCATGGGAAATCAAATTTGAAATGTTTACCCTTCTCTTTTCTTCTAGAATCCAATTTAAGTACCTTTTCACCTATGTAAAAATCATTAGCTTTGGTTTTCTTGTCAAAAATATTTTTGATTTTATCCTGGATCACTTGTGATTTGACATAGACTTCTTCTCTGGTTTGTTGCAAATGTATTGTTTGATTTATCCTCCTTTGGATATCATATGGTTCTACTTGCAACTCTTGAATCATTTTCATCACCGATACTCCTAAAGAGGATGGAAAAACAACATCCATTCCATGTACTAGCTAGTAAGGAGATGTACCAAGGGATTTTTTGGTAGTTAGTATGTCTACCCATAAGGCATTAACCAACTTTTTGTTCCAGGTCTTCTTGTTGTCTTCTAGCAGTTTCTTGATGATATTAACAAGGCTTTTGTTTTAGGATTCTGCAAGTCCATTACCTTGAGGGTAATAGGCAGTGGAATGGCCAAGGCTAATGTGATATCTGTTACAAAATTCTACCATTTTCTTGGATTTGAAGTAGCTGCATTATTAGTAATGATCTTTTGGGGGCATCCAAATCTAGAAAGGATGTTGTTCTCAAGGAATGAAATGATAACAGAGTTTGTGGCTTGTCTATAAGGGATGGCTTCTATCCATTTAGTAAAATAATCAGTGGCTATCAAAATACATTTATGCTAGGCTGAGGAGGATGGGTGAATTTCCCCAATGAAGTCTAAACCCCATTGTTGAAAAGCCATTTCTATGGAGATGGGTTTAAGAGGTAATGGTAAGAGTTTCCTTTTTCCTTCAAATATTTGGCACTTGTGACAGGGGGTCACATATTTCTTGACATCTGCAAAAAGGGTCGACCAGTAAAAACCTACCCTTAAAACCTTATCAGCAGTTGTTTTCCAGTATAGGTGTCCTCCACAATCTCTTGCATGAAATTCTTGCATAAATTTGTCGGCTTCATCTTTTAGTAAACAATTCAATAACATGCCACCATTATCTATCCAAAATAAAGCATTGTCTATGGTACAATATTTCATTGATTTCATTTTCAAAAATCTACTTTTAGTTCAAGATAAACCAGGAGGAGCTTGTAAATTTAGTAAAACAAATATGATATCTGCATACCAAGGTGAATCTATGAAAGCTTCATTGATATGTGGAGTTATCATCTCTTCCTGATCATTTAGGGCACCATGAAATTTATATCTAAGGCCTCACAATTCGAATCAGCCATGAGCTAAGCTAAACCTTGGCCTTTGATAAGTTTTTTAGGCCTTATTTCTATGTCATATTCCAAAATATTGTCAATCCATTTGAATCTCTTTCCTTTAGGCCCATTTTGTGTCAAAAATTCCTTTACTGCTGAATTTGGAACATAAGCAATGATTTGTGAGTACAGGATGTACACTCTGAAATCTTTAATGGCTTTGACTAAAGTAAGTGCTTGTTTTTCCATTATGTTATACTTTAGTGTAGCATCTCTCAAATATTTGCTGAAAAATGTAATAGGCTACTCATATCCTTGATCATTCTTTTGCAATAAGACTGTTGCAATAGTATGTTCTAAAGCAAAAGAAAAATTTATAAAATCTTTTTTTAAATCAGGACTTATGAGGATTGGAGTTTTAGTAAGGGCTTCTTTGATTGCCTCAAAAGACTGTTTAGCTTCTACTGTCCACTTAAGTGTTGAATATTTCTTTAACATGTTATTTAATTCTCCGATTAATTCTGCTAAGTTAGAAATTAATCTCTTAAGAAAAATTATTTTGCCTAGAAATGATTGTAATTCTTTGATGTTTCTAGGATAAGTGATGTTTAGGATTTCCTCTATTCTAGCTAGATCTATTCTAATTGCATCTTTTGATATTATGTGTCCCAAGAGTTTACCTTCTTCTAGAACAAAGAGTGTCTTTTTGGGATTTAAGGAAATACCAAATTTTCTACATTTAATAAAAACTCTCCTTAGGTGATCTAGATGTTTGTTATCTGATTTGGAAAACACTGTGATGTCATCTTGGTAAACAACTAGAAATTCATGGATTTCCTTTGCAAAAGCTATGTCCATTGCTCTTTGGAAGGTATCCCCTGCATTCATTAGTCCAAAAGGCATCTTTAAATACATAAAAGTACCCCAAGGAGTGGTAAATGCACTCTTTGCTTGATCCTCTGGTTGAACTAAAATTTGGTTGTATCCAAAGAATCCATCAAGCAATGAAATTCTGGATGAGCCTACTACCCTCTGGAGGATATGGTCCATTTTAGGGAGAGGATAGTTATCTTTTAATGACACTTTGTTCAAGTTCCTGAAATCAACACAGTCTGATTTCTCATGTTTTCTTTCTAGTAGTGACTAAATTAGAGACCCAATCTAAATATCTAATTGGTGCTATGATTTGTGCATCATACATCCTTTTTACTTATTTTTCGATTAATGGCATAAGAACTAGATTAATTCTCCTAAGCTTTTGTTTAAAGGGTTTCTGATCTTCTTTGAGGGGTATATTATGTTGAATAATGTTGATATCATAAGACTTAATGTATTCATAACTCCAGGGAAAGACATCTTGAAACTCTTTGAACAGACTTATGTATTTCAGCTTTTCATCTCGAGGTAATGCTTTTGATATTTTGATAAGCTTGGGCTTTTCTTCTGTTTCTATGTTACATTCTTCTATGTCTGCTCTTAAAAGCTCCATTTTTTGTTTTTTAGCCACATCATTTGAATCAAACAAGTATTCTAATGGGCCTAATCCCTTAGGAAAAAAATTATTCTTAAGGTTTAAAATCTCATAATCATCATTTATTATTTCTTCTATTTCTACTTTTTCTAAGTTATCTATTTCTACTTTAGTGAATTTAGTGGGTTTATCTACATCTAAAGCATTTATATCTATCTCAGTCTTTATGATGTTATCTACTATACAATCAGTATCTATGCGACAGTTTTGAAACTCTCCCTCAACATTCATGAAATCATAGATTTGAGAATCTTGTGAAAAAATCTACCAATATTTCAGATTATCAGGTATGACAGATCTGTGTCTTACTTCTACAATGTACTAGTGGTTGGGTTGAAAAGGTAATCTGTAAGTGCTAGAAAAAGTAGCCAAACTGTGAGCTTGCATATTATGTTTCCTAGGAATAGCAGCAAATTCAGTTTCAAGGAGTTCCTTAATAAGATCTAGAACAGTTTCTTTGTATTGGCTAAGTCTGGTATTATTCATAGAGTATTCTCCTTTAATTTGTTTTATGATCAATTCCGAGTCTCCCATGTAGAAACTCTCTTGGCTCCAAGTTTTCTTACAATTTGCAGTCCTAAGATTAAAGCCTCATACTCGGCCATTTTGTTTGTGCATTTAAAGTTTAATCTAAAGGCATGACCTTCAGAATGATTGTTTTCCATGTTATGAATCAAAACTCTTGCACCTGCTCCTAATCTATTTACAGAGCCATCAAAATCCAAATGCCATAGAGACTCATGAAATATGTTTTCACTATCAGGTGACTTGTATTTTTCTTCTACAGTTGTGATTTCATTTTTGTCATTATCTGAATTATACAAGATAAAAGAGTCCATCTCATAATGCATGGAGTATATAGAGAAATTATGTGGTTGTTTTACACTACTTACCATGTGTTTCATCAAGGTCTCTAGGTAATGGTTTCTTTGCTAACCAAACATAAAGATGGTAGTATATGACATGTCTAATTGTAGAGATCCCTACATTTTTTCTCCCCACGAGCGAGATAATATCATTCCATACTTGGGTGGGATATCAGCAACTAATATGTCCATAACAATACTCTTTGTTGGGCACTGGACTAGAGTCACACACAGATCTTTAATCAGACCAAGGCATTTGACTTGGCTGGAATCAAAAGAAAACAGGTCCTTGTAGGGTCTGGTGATATCTAAATTTAATCTTTCCAAGATTACCTTAGGCATTAGATTATGGGATTCCCCTGAACCTAGCATAGCATTATGTAATATTTTATCATGAACATTTAAGCTAATGTAGAATGGAGGAATACCTCCTTGCTAATGTGTGCCATTTACTTCTGGACCAAATAATAACTCAGGTTGATCATCATTAAGATTTACAGTATCTTCTCCTTCACCTATGTTTAGTGTTTGAATGATTTGTGCTTTGTATGATTCATTTTTCACTAAATTTGTCAAAAGAACTAATATTTTCAATTTAGCTATCTCAATCTTAATGTTGAATGGCAATTGAGTTTTGCCTAATTGTGTGAGATCTTCCTGAGTAATTGTGGTCTATGTAGTGTTATCTTCTTTTTCAGCACTTGGCAATTCAGTTTTTGTACCAACAGTTTTGTTTTGAATTCTCTTATTTGGAAAAGTTTAACTAATAGTTGAAGTTTGAGTTTCAGCTGAAGTTATATCTACAATTTTAGGGCTGGAAGTCTCCTGAGTTCCTCTAGGGAGAATTTGTAGAATTTTGGTCACAGGAGCTTCTGTTATTTTTTTAGTTTGTATTTGGATTGATTTCTTAGTGGGAACTTCAGTATTATTTTTGCTTCTAAGGTTGTACTATTTGTGAACTTCATAGATAACAGATTCATAGCCTTGTTTGAAGTCAAAGGACTCTCCAAATTCTAATTGTAATTGTTGTAACATGTACAATTCATGTTCTTCCTGAGTAATAAAAACAGCATGTTTGTTTTTAATCCCTAATAGGTTTATCTGGATGCCATCCTCTTCTTCATGGTTTTGTGAACCTTCAACATTATTTTCCTGGAAATGTGATCTAACTTGTTGATCAGGTATAGCATTTTTTCGAGTATTAAGATTTTTCCTAAAGTTGGGGTTCCTAATTAGGGGTGCTTGTTGACTTTCCCACTGAGATTTTCTTTCCATATTTTCTAATCTATCCATTATCCTTTCTACACTTTTAGCTAAACTGTCTATTTTACCATTTGAAGTGGATGGTTCCTCTTTAATGGTAACTCTTTTCTCATTTCTCATCCTAACTTTCTTAGCTAATAAATTGGCTTCTACACCAACAACATTACTTTGCATTTGTTCCAATGTTTCAGGGTTTCTTTCTCTCAATTGGTAATACATATTAGTGTCAAAACCATCGGGAAATTTGATTAGTGCTCGGTTTGGTGGAGATTTAATATTGCAGGGAATACATTATAGATATTATTGAACCTAGTACAATAATCCTGAACAGATTCATTAGGAGCTCTTATAATGTTTTCATATTCAAACAATATATGTAAAGGGTTTTTCTTTCTTTTCCATCTATCAATAAACAATCTATGGAAAGCAGCTAAATCAGCAATATGATTAGCAGGTAAAGCTTTAAACCATTTCTTGAGATCCCCCACCAGTGTTTGGGCAAATAACCTCATTTTCAGGGAAAATTTGAAGAACCACCCTAAATTTATATTTATAATAAATGAGCTAATCCCGATGATAATCAATAATATAATATGTATATATAATTTTTTTGGCGAATCTCTCACCAGATTATATTATCTTGTACAATGATGGAGAATCTTTCACTGAATTATAAAATCTTGTAAGATCTTGGCAAATATTTTACTAAATAATAAAACATTGTGAAGTCTTGGCGAATGTTTTGTTGAAGTATGAACCATATATGATAATACGAAAACATATTCATTAAACGGTAATATACTAGCATACATGTTTGGAAAAAGAAACATAATTTTCTCTTCCTGCAAACAATGTTCCAAGTTTCAGTGGTTGTGTTTCTCAAGGTTCTTACAATACACTCTTTCATATCCTTCTATTAGTTTTGATAATATTCCACAACAAAGTTCTTGTAGGTGTTGATATTGACAACGAGTTCTGTCAAGGTAGGAGAGATTAACCTTTTCTCTACAACTTTTGTCAAGCTACCACTTTTTTCAACTTATCAAATTTCTTTCTTATTCCATATAAAAAGAAACACATCAAGTTTGTTTACCCCAACACGCCAACAAGTAGCAAGCCCCAACTATATTATATAAGAAAGTATTAGGTATCACAAAGGCTTGAAGAGGATCTAATTGAAAGAAGTGGCCATCGTGAGAATCCTTCCAATCAATATATGAATATATAAATGTAGATTTATTATTATTTTAATTGGAAATCTTCAATTAAATAATAAAATTTAATTATGTCTCTCCCAATCTAAATTACTTATTAGCATAATTCACTACCCTCATAGGTCTTGCATTTTTTAACAGCTTTGTAACATGTAGATTAATTTCCTTTTTGGTGAACAATATCCAACTTTTAGGAAAATATGGTGCAATGGCTCCAACCCTACATATCATTAGGACAAACTAAGAATAGCACAAAAGATGAAAGGTTGTACAAACCAACTTATTTTTCAAACAAATAATCCAACATCACTACCTAAACTTTTTCATGAAGGTATCATATTGAGAATGTTTGAAAAATGGTGAGAAATCTTCTGCGAGGGTGATGCGGAAAGAGTGATAAGGTTTCATTGTTTTGAATTTTTTTTTGTTAAATCAGAAAAAAGTTAAAAACCAATATTAATGGAGATATTGGTATTTTTTACTAAATTTTGTGGAGTGACTAAATGTAGCTTTAACCATTCACCTTTAAGATGTTTTTACAATATGATTTCCTAAGTCTATTTAATATCTTCATTATCATAAAAACCAACCTATATCCATCTTAACTCCACATCTACCACTCTTAGGGGGATGAAATCTATTTATCCCTCTGAGCACTTGGTAGACCCAGAATTAAGATGGATCTAAGATGATATAATTTCCATGGATACCATGGTATTACCATGGGTTATCAAAAACCTGGAGCTTAAAAATTACTATTAGTAAT
>APFE031207494.1:2774-15939 GCA_000404065.3 Pinus taeda | reverse complement strand
ATGGAGCGCAAGACCCTGGTTCTAATCCATTGTGGACCAGGTTGCGATTTTGTGGGACATCATTACATGACTCATTGACGGATGGCTGCGGCCATACCTGAGTCTTCTTAAGGATGGCTGCGACCATACCTCTTATCATTATGGTCTTCCCAGCTGGGTGGCTGCGTCCACGCCATAGACCTTGTTTCTATATGTCTTTTGGATGGCTGCGCCCATGCCTAGACTACATGTAATTGAAATATCAGTTGTATCCGCCTGCAGGTTCTCTCCGGTGGTGTTCCAGTCCGGCAGTCTTGTAAAGCATTTCACCCCTCCCACTCTCTCGGGCTTCATGCTTTAGGGGGCATCTGTTACACAGTAAAATGTCACTGCCATCATGTCAGTCTCCCTACTATGCCATAAAATCACATCCACCTCACTTATGCTCTCTGAAATGACTAAAACCCCTCTTTGCCTAAGTTATTTGAATCATCGCGATTGTTAATTAAATAACTGCGCTGACTGGCGGAGGATAATGTAATTGCTGCGCTGCCAGCACGGAAGCACACGTGTTTTCCGTGCTGGTTCAATTTCACGGATAGTGTGCCCTCCGTTTGTATCATTGTGCGCTGACCAGGCCTCTTCTATAATTGATTTGCGATGCCAGCGCGCCAGCCCAGTTTTGCACCCGCACTAATCCTGTTTAGGCGAGTTTGTTCTAACAGCCAACCTTCCAGATGATTCCAGACTTGGCTGTTAGCATTGTTGAGGTCGCCATCCTTTCTCTGGCATGTCTGTTCGACTGATCATCCACTTATCTTGGGGGAAAGCTCATCCTTTACCTATTCATGGAGACTCCTTCTCCTTTATAGGCCTCCTCCATTGCCCATGAGCAGCTAGTTTGGAACATATAGACTTTGATTGAGGAATTCTTAGGGCATTAGTGCTGCTCTTTGTAGGCATTTGGTGTGTTGTGTGAGGATTGCTTTGAGCTTGAGGAAGGTCATGAGCTTGTTGCCTTGTATGTGAGAGAGAGACCTCTTGACTTGGGAGATTTGCTTCAAAGGTGAATGCTTGGAAGACATGCTGGCTGGACCCTCTAGAGAAGGACTCAGCATCAGGACTTTGGTTGTACCTTACTCTATTTTCTAATTAATAAAGATAGATGACTACTCTTATGGTTCCATTTCCATTTGTCCTATGAATGATTAATGTAAATTGTATCCTTCCTGACTGATACATAGTTGTTTCTAGTAGATTTTATGCTTGTGTTTGTTCTCTCTTTGCTTGTGCAGGTGTCTGTCTACGAGGATAGTGGAGGACTGTGATCGGCTGGAGCGAAGGAGCGAGAGGATCATCTCTTCAACAAACGTAGCGTTGGAATCCAAGTAGATTTCTTTTACCCACTTGTTAATTACAACTAGGAACCTGCAGTGTAGCATTGTTTGATTCTTGCTAGACCCCCTTTGGGCTAGTAGGGATCGCCTCTATCCATAGAGGGGATTTACCTCTCCAACAATTTGGTGACTCCGCTGGGGAGAGCTTGCTTGTCTCTTTGTATTTCACCCTTGTTTTTGATTTGATTATTGCTTCTTTGTCAAAGTTTGGGGATTCATTTGTTGTTGGTTTGCTTCCTGGTTCATCCTGGGAACTGCTTTAATTGACTTGAAAACCTGTTGCCCTGGCTTGGGGGTTTTTGGTTCGTTTTTAGTTGTTTTTTAGCCTCAGCGCGTTTTATTTCAGAACAGGTGCACTGACATCGCACAGTGTCTTCTTTGTCGTTTCTGTCATCACGTGTATACATTTAACAGTCGTGCTGACCTTGATTTCGGGTCACCGCCCTTTATCCGTGTCCTTCCGCGCTGACAGCGCAAAGTTGCTACAGACCTTTTTCTGTCATCGCTTTGTTGCTGAGGGGTCACCCGCGCTGATCCTGTAAAACTCTCTTTTGCCCAGATTGACCTCCTGAACCTCTTGGTTTGGCTGTCCCCTGCTTTTTCCACTTGGCTTTTGGCTTGTTTATTTTTTTTAAGCTGTAACTCGCTTGCTTACAAGGCCTCGTTCCGCAAGGGTTCGTTTATTGCTTGTTTTCAGTTTTTGCAAAGCCTTCCTTTTTCCTTTCATCGCTTGGTTTGCATTTTGTCTTGACTTTTACGATTACTGAAGTGTGTTGGATCGTCGTTTGTCTGGTTGTGGACTCTTATCCTTCGGGTGTTCGCTTTTCTCCATTGATTTCACACTCAAACCCTAGGGCATCTAGTGGTCGTGTGTGTCTAGCCTCCCGTTCGGGATCTTGTGTTCTTGGTTGACCAGCCAACTTCGATTTTGTTTTCACGTTTGTTTGGTGATTGTTGGAAGTGATTGATTGTGTTCCAAGCGATTTGCTTTCCTCCTTTGAATTCCTCGATGTCTTTTTGAGCTTAGATCACATAGCTCATAAGCCTTCGTTTTCCTTCGATTTGGGAAACTGGTTTTTAGTGACTTGGGAATTGTCTTGTGTGTGCATTGACTGATCTAGTCTTTTGCTTAGTGTGGCTATCTCTCTAATTCATTTTAAAAGCACTTTTATGTCATTGAAAAGTAGAGCAAACTAGTGTCTTTTGCATTAATAGTTGAAAGGAAAAGAACATTTCGTTATTTTGTGCTTTCAAAAGAAAAGTTTCATTTCCTTGTTGTTAGTTGCACTAGGTTGCGTGATTGCTTGAATTTGTTTTGTTTGTTTGAAAGATCCTTAACCTTCTTATAGCTAGAATTCATCGAACAAAATGATGATCTTTAGCATATAGTTGCGTTTAGGTGTTTTTGAGAGATCATACGGTAGGACCTGAAACCGAAACTTAATTCAAGATCAACCGTAAAATAAACCAAATTTATCTAAAAACGCATTGGAACTTAACGTGAATATCTAGAGGTCTAGGCTAGAGACGTGTTCTGGCGTCTTTAAACCTAGTAGCTTAACGTTGAGTGGTTGGGTGATTCCTCCACGGTGAAACGATAAGTGTTAGTACGAATTGGGCTCCCACGTACCGTCGAGTATATATGGGGAGACTCCATTAGGCTTGCATCCTTTATCCATAGGAAGCCGAGTCTGCCACCTTGTCAACCGTAACGCACCGAACACAGCATTCGGGAAGATTGACTTCAGTACGGGAAGTCCTTGGTTCTCATATGATTGCCAAGGTGTATAAGCAGTTTTACGGGTTGCTTGGTAAACCTTTTTGCCTAGAACTTCCAGAGTAGTCGCTTTTGATCCTTTTCAGACTCTCTAAAAGAAAACGTGTAAGTGAGCGTCTTGTCACTTCGTGCTCATTAAACATTCGAAGTAGATAGAGTCATCTTTTCGTCCTTTTCTCGACTCTTGAAACATGACAAGGTCAAGTTTGGTTCCTGTGTCTTAAAATTCATTTGGCCACGATAATATTTCCTGGTTAATCTTGTGTGCGTTTAGTTTGAGTAGGTTTTATCGTTAGCTTCTTTAGGGTCTTTGTTGGGACATCCTGGCGGATCCATCTACTCCGTCCTCGATCCCAAGTGAAGAAGGGTCCCCATCTTCTGTTGCCCCTGAACTGTGGTTTGTGGTGCTTTTCCCATTGTTCCGAGTGTACAACCGTTGAATTCTCGAGCTCCAGGAGACGATTTTTACGAGTTCTTTTACAACCCTATTTGGGAGCCCTCTGACGGGTCTCATCTTGCCACTCCTGTCGGTGCTCCATTTCGATGGCTTCATTCGATATGGGCGACGCTTCTCTAGTTTCTAGTGGCCCGGCCGTTGTGTCGGGTATAGATACTCCCATTCCGGCAACATCCCCTGTTATCTATACGCCTTACACCGTTACGTCTTCTGGGCAAATGGTGCCAAGGCGTTACAGGTCATTGCGGGATGCTCACCGTTCTTTTCTTGGGGTCACAACGTGGTCCCTACCACAGGACCGTTTGTTTCCCAAGCCCCTCATTCTGCTGTTACGGCAGTCCCCACCAACCCGACCGTTTGTGTCGCGGCCTCAACTCCAGTTGTGAGTGCAGTCACAGCTTCATCCGCTGTCACTTCTACCGCGGACCCATCCCGAGGTCCAACGCAGAGTGGTGAACCGCCTCCTTCTTCTAGAGTTGTGCACCCTGCAAGTGATGCCCCTCCTGCTTCTGAACATATGACAGAGGAGGAGGCATTTTTTGAATACTTGCGTAATGTCCAGAACCTGGATGGTCAAGGTCCATACTATGATGTCGAGAATCATTATTTGTACACCTCCCTGCCTCAAATTCCTTATGATGAAATTTCCGTTCCATTGAACGTGGATTGGGGCACCACCGGATATGGTGGCAGTGTGTACTATCCAGGACAAGGACAGCAAGGACCACCTTACCAGGGTCAGCAACCTTACGTGCAGCCTGATTATGGGCAGCAGTTTACAGGTCAAAACTACCCTGGTCAGCAAGGGGGCCCACAAGGACAACCTTTGGTCTCTAGTGGTCCGGCGTTTTCTTATTTTGGGCAACCTTCAGGAAACCCGGGACAACCCGATGCCCAACAAGGTCAACCAGGTACCCAACAAGGCTACCCTTCGGGGCAACCCTATGGGAACCAGGGACAACCTCATGGGCAACAAGGTCAACCCGTAAACCAGCAAGGAAACCCTTTTGGGCAAGGGGGCCCGCCTTACGTGCAGCAAGGCCGGCCTACCACCCAGCAACCCTCTGGTCACCAGGGACAAACCTCGGTTGCACAAGGGCCACCCCTCACCCAGCAAGCTCAACCTTCTGGACGAATGAGACCGCCCCCAATTCAACCAGTACGACCCTCTGGCCAGACGGATCAGAATGCAGGCGGGTATCAATCCCGACCTCCTCTTTCAGGTGGGTTCCAATCCCAGCATCCGTATCAAGGTCGGTATCAATCCCGACCCCTGTATTCAGGTGGGCACCAATCCCAACCTCCTTACTCGGGCGGGTACCAATCCCAACCTCCTTACTTGGGCAGGTACCAATCCCAACCTTCGTACTCAGGCGGGTACCAATCCCAGCCTCCGTACTCTGGCGGGCCTAAGGCCCAGCCTCCATATTCGGGCGGGTACCAATCCCAGCCCATGCATTCTGGTGGATATCAAGTGCCGCCTGTTTCACAGGCCCAGTACGGTTACCAGCAGCCCCAGGGACAGAATCCTTAAGTCCCTTATCAGAATTACCAACAACCACAGGGTAATCCTCAACCGAATTATCAACAACCTGTTGGTCAATATGGTAACCAATGGGGTGCTGGGGGGCAGAACCAGCAACCTGGTTCTGGGAACAACCCCTACGGACAAAACCCTTATGGACAAGGCCCTTACGGACCTGGTCCGTCAGGACAAGGACAATGGGGGCAACCTGGAGCAGGGTGGAATTCTAGTTCCACCTCATATCTGCCACAGATGTCGTTTAATCATCAATTACCATTTCTAGCCACGTTGGAACTGCCTGATGTGTCAAAGCTGACGAATGATCCCATTCTACATGATCCGCAGTAGCCACCAGTTCCAACTAAAATTCCAAGTGACTGTTCCAAATTTGATGGGAAGGCCGGAGAGGACCCTCAAGCCCATGTCATGACATATCACTTATGGTGTTCGTCGAATTCATGGCTCGATGATTCGATCCCACTTTGCCTTTTTCAAAGGACTCTCACGGGTTCGGCAACAAAATGGTATATCGAATTGTCTCGTGCATCATTCCATTATTTCAATTCACTGGCTATGGCATTTTTGAATCACTTTCAGTTACCCATTCGGTATGAGACGGGGACTCATCTCCTTACGTCTCTTAAACAGAGTACTACTACACACATCTCCGATCATATTCATGAATGGAGAAGGCGTCGCAGGTTAATCAAGTTTTGGATACCTGATTTCCTCCTTACCGACTGGTTTACTACCTCCTTTGTCCCCTAGATTGCAAGGGACATCGCTATGGGGGCATGCGTAACTGAAGAGAAAGTGATCGTGCACGCTCAGTACTTAGACTTAGTCTATTCTCAGTCTGGTACTTTGTATGATTATTTTCCAGACGCCCCTAGGCCCGACACATCCAAGGCTCCGCCCAAACCATCTGTTGATGGAGTCATCGGCTCTGTAGCCCAGGCCTCTAAAAATTCATCCAACCCCGGGAAGCAGAAGTCTAGTTCACCCAACGAGAACTCTTCCCAGGGCATTGTTATTTCTGGTAATACTTCTGAGGTGAATGTCGTTCAGTCTTCTACGATAGGAAAAACCTCGAAGAGTAAGAAAAAGGAAAAGGGAAAGGGGAAGAATAAATCCGACCAACCCAAGCAAGGATCGTCTAAACCTCCTGGTGAGGAAGGTGCTATGCGTAAGCCTAAGTACCCTTGCCTCATTTGTGAGGAAGACCACTACACTAAGGACTGCCCCAGGTGGGCCGAAGTTAGTCGGTTGTTGAAAGGTGCTCAAGGGATCCCTGTTGTTTTGAAAGAACCCTTTCCCTCTCAGCAGACCCAGATGGTAGCTGATCCTTCTTCATCCTCTCCTTTCGGTTCCCAGGTCTTCATGGCTGGAACTATTCCTATCCATGTATCTACTCGAGCTAAGGATTATCCGTCGTCCGCAAGGAAGGAGCCAGAGGTTCCCTCAAGTGCTCCTCCGTTCAGCTCTGGCCCACTCCATATCGAGAGGCCAAGCACTGAGACGACAATCCGACCCCCTCCCAAAGGGGTACTCAGGAGGTCTTCCTATAACCTGAATGCTCGTGCTGCACAACACTACAACATCGTGGAGGATTTAGCGCAGGCTCCGTCTGTCATGTCCGCATTAGAAGTCCTCCAGAGCTGCCCCCCCCCCAGAGGAAGTCCCTTCTATCGGCCATCGGTGGCATAGACCCAGCGGACTCGGATTTAATCACTTTTGATCTCGAGAGTCATGTGCCGCGACTGCCTCATCAGATCGCTTTCCTTATACAAGTCGTCATCAATTCTAAAACAATCCATCGTACAGTTATTGATGAGGGCGCCTCGACCTGCATCATGTCTGTTGCATGTTGGAAAGCCATCGGGTCTCCGACGTTGAGTCAGTCCCCGACGACCTTGAAGCGTTCGACGGGAGGAGTTCGTCCGTATGGTATCCTTCAACGGCTACCGATTACCTTAGAAGGGAAGACGTAGAAGTTGAAGTTGAAGTTGTAGACGCTAGTCTTACATATAATCTTCTTCTGGGCCGAAGCTGGACGTACGCTATGCATGCTGTAGCTTCGTCTCTCTTCCGTGTCATTCACTTTCCCCATCAAGGGAAAATTGTCACGGTTGATCAACTCTCATTTTTTGCTTCCTCTTCCGAGGGAAACGTACCCTTTGTTGAGCATACCTCAGTTCCTTATGAAAATGTGGGAGCCGGGCTCTTCAAAGAACCCACCCTTATGGGTGTTTTTTCCCTCCCACCTCCCAACTTCGCCTCGATCTCGATGATCTCGGTTCGTTCCGATCCTTGGATCCTTCCATCCATCGACCAGATAGAACCTTGGGGCGAGGAGATGTCGTTGAGCCCAGCCGAGCTCAACTACATTGAAATTGTCGCTGCATCAGCTTCTCATGCGGAACCCACCGTCTCGAGTGGGGCACTTGACTCAGATGATTTCCCCCCTTGGGTAGGAGAATACACCTCTTCGGATCCATTGAAGGAAACATTTCCTTCCGATGAGGCAATTATAGAGACGATGTCTCTGGATGAACGACCATGGTTCCCTCTTCACCACCGTTCTTCTTTTCTCCCTACCTCCCAGGAAACTTTACTATGTCTCGCGCGGTTTGCCTCATGTCTCCCTTCTCAACCCCTTCAGACGCCCATTCAAATTTATCATACCACGTCGGAAGGAAATCTAGGGAACATCACGCAGACTCAACCGATCGACATCTCTGTCAAGCCAGGGATCGTCGAGAATATTTTTATCGGAGTGACCTGCACTCCAGAGGAGATTCAAGTTTATATCGCTCTCTTTCGCGAATTTCGCGATGTTTTTGCATGGTCATATGAAGAGATGCCCGATATTGATCCGTCTATAGTCGTGCACGAGATACCAACGTATCGTGGGGCCAAACCTGTTCACTAGCGTTTGCATCCCGTGCACCCTCGTAAGGCGGCAGCCATCAAAGCAGAGGTGGAAAAGCTTCTTAAGGCGGGATTTATCTATCCTATCCCACTGACAGAATGGGTCTCAAATATTGTCCCTGTCGATAAAAAACAGGGTACCTTTTGTGTCTGCGTTGACTACCGTGATATCAACAGAGCTTGTCCAAAGGACAACTACCCCACTCCATTTATTGATCAACTCATTGACGAGTGTGCGGATAGCGAGATTTATTCGTTCATGGACGGTTTTTCTGGTTACAACCAGATCAACATTGCTCCGGCAGATCAACATAAGACGGCCTTCATATGTCCCTGGGGCACCTTTGCTTATAAAAAGCTCCGGTTCGGCCTCAAAAACGCCGGTGCTACTTTTCAGCGTGCGATGTCGTATGCTTTCCATGATATCAGACACATCGTACAGCCGTATATGGATGACCTTCCTGCTCATTCAGCTAAACGTGCAGACCATCCGTCGCACCTTCGTGAAATCTTTCTTCGTTGCAGACACTATAATATTCGTTTAAATCCACACAAATGTGTCTTCTGCGTGGAATCAGGTCGATTACTCGGGTTTATCATCTCCCGAGAGGGCATCCGTCTGGATCCTCTGAAAGTCGAGGCAATCGTGAATCTTCCTCCCCCTGCAACTTTGCGGCAATTACAGAGTCTGCAGGGAAAAGCAAATTTTCTAAGGCGATTTATACCCAACTATGCCGAAGTGGCAAAGGGTTTTACCCGGTTACTGAAGCGTGACACCCCATTCCGATGGGATGCCATAGCAGAGGAGTCGTTTGCTCATCTCAAAACTCTCCTGGTTTCCGCCCCTTTGTTGCAGCCTCCGAATTACCATCGTGATTATACGCTCTATTTAGCTGCTGCTGATACTACTATCGACATGGTTTTGGTTCAGGACGACGATCATGACATCGAGCATGTCGTCTACTATCTTAGTCGCAACTTATTAGACACGGAAACTTGATACGCATATGTCGAGAAGTTGGCTCTTACCGCAATTTGCGCTGTCCAACGATTCCGCCACTACATTCTATTGCGTACTACTACAGTGATTTCAGATTGTAACCTCATGACATATATTCTTTCACGACAATTGCTGGGGGGCAAGTACTCAAAGTGGATTGTGATCCTCCAAGAGTTCGACTTGGAATTTACTGCAGCCAAGTCTAAGAAATCACTTGTTTTTGCTGAACTGCTATGCTCCTTGCCATCCACCGCTACTTCCTCGCAGATAGAGGAATCGATTCCAGATGAAACTCTTTTCCTGATCAGCACCCTCGATCCATGGTATGGGGACATAATCGTCTATTTACAGATGTCCTCCTTCCACCCCAAGACTTCGAAAGATGCTCGTCGGCGGATCCGTCACTAAGCTCAGCCATATCGCATAGTTGGGGACACCCTATACCGTCTTGGGGTTGATTCGGTTCTTCGTCGGTGTCTCAACTTCGAAGAAGCTGAAAGAGTTCTAAATGACTACCACTCCGGTGCTTGTGGCGGTCACATGTCTGGATACGCTACCGCACAAAAGATCCTTCATGCTGGCTACTTCTGGCCCTCCATCTTTAAGGACTGCATTCTTGCCGTCCGTTCATGTCATGAATGCCAGATATACCAGCGGAAGATGCGTGCTCCTGCTGCCCCTCTGCACCCCGTAGTGACCGTTGGCCCCTTTGCTAAGTGGGGAATCGATTATGTGACATGTAAACCTCGCTCGGCCGGGGGGCATGGTTACATCATCGTTGCTGTCGATTACTTCACAAAATGGGCCGAGGCGATGCCCACATTGTCCGAAGATGGTCACACGGCAACGCAGTTCCTTTTAAACCATGTTATCTCTCGGTTTGGAGTTCCACAGGCCATTGTCACTGATCACGGAAAGCATTTCAGTAATCACATGATGGTCGAATTGACAACCCAACTTGGACTTAGGCATGATAGTTCATCTCCATACTATCCTCAGGCCAACGGTCAGGTTGAAGCCGTGAACAAAGTCTTGGTCACGATGCTTCAGAGAACTGTTGGCACGCACAAGTCTAATTGGAATTTGATGTTGTTTTCTGCATTGTGGGCCTACCGGACCTCTGTGAAGGATGCCACCGGCTTCACCCCTTTTCAGCTAGTGTATGGGCTGGAGGGAACCCTTCCGATTGAGTGCAAGATTCCTTCACTCAAATTAGCCGTCGCGTTACTTCCCGAGATTACTCCTGCAGAAGAGCAGCTTCTTTACCTGGAAAGACTAGATGAGACGCGCCGTCTAGCCTCCCTTGTTATCGAAGCTCAAAAGAAGCGAGTGAAAACTCACTTCGATAACTCGGTTAATCCTCGCTCTTTTGTTGAAGGTGACTTGGTGTTGCTCTACGATCAGGCTAGTGATACGCTAGGAGCAGGAAAAATCGAGCCAATGTGGCATGGGCCCTACATTGTAAAAATAGTTCTACAAAAAGGTGCCTACGAGCTAATCGATTACGAAGGTAATCCCCTAGACCGGCCCCGTAATGGGCTTGTAGTTCACCAACTCAATGGACAATATTCCGTCAGAGACCATCGCATCTTAAGGTTGTATTTACGTGTTAAGTTATTGGAAAGAGATTTTGATTATATTACTTATCATCACATTCCAAGAAGACTTAATGCTGTAACTGATGCATTGGCTAACTATGTATTAGATAGACATTTGCGAAACATGTAAATTCATAAAAATAAGAAGCATAAGATACAATAAAAACACCCTGTATATATATATATATACATATATCGTGTGGCGCACTAAGGCGCTCAAAAAAATAAGTGTATATGTCTCATGAATCCAAACATTCTCAGTACATCTGAGACGTATGTCTCTCAAAACAGCAGCGGAAATGAAACCTAGGCGTCTACTGTGGAGGGTTATGCTCTCTGTAGCATGCCACCGCTCGTGCCACCCGCCTCAAAAGGCAGTGCATCCTAGGTTCCACACCCACTGTGTGGATCTGTGCAGCCAAGGGGACCTCCTCGATCCCCTGATAGTCTGGGACTCCTGCCAATAACCCCTCCAGGTTGTGGATCACGGTCTCTGCCTGGTCACCTCCTGCAGGAGCCAAGGCCAAGGCGTAAGCGCCTTGCTCTGCCCTCCGTGCCTCTGCTGCTAGGCCGAGGGGTCTCACGGGTCCTACATCTGCACAGCATAAGCATTTATTAAGACATGTACATGAAAAATACAAAAACATCACATAAATGAAAATGAAAAAGATCAAGTGTTATACCTCCATCATCCCACTGCTCTCCAGCAGGCAGCGGCATATCTGGGTCACCATGGAAGTCGATACCGACATATGGCCAGTGCTCGACGAAGATGACCTGGCACTCTAGCCACTCTCGGAAGCAAAGGCCCCACGACACTAAGCGCCCACCACCTCCACGAGGCATGACCCGAGACCACTTGGTGGCCCTCATCTCCCGTGCATTGCGTGGCGGGTCCAATACCATGGTCTGCAGCCGAAGGGCCGGCACCCGCTCGAACATGAGTGGAAGCAAAATGGATCCATAGTCGAACTGTTTCAACTCCCCGCGTCAACAGTTGTTCAGCTGCCTCTTCATGCTGTTGGTCACAGCTGCCGCCCAGTTGAAAATCGTGGGCTGTAAACAATCTAGAGCAAGTAAAAGGTTGGCCTTTGAGGCCTCGTGGTTCGCCAGGCTACCTGTTGCCCGCGTCACCAGAAAGAGTATAGTGCGGAGCACTATCTCGGCGTGTTCACCGACACCCACTGACGGGATGCTGCACTTCCCGCTCCGTGTTTTGACCGCATGTGGACAAACACGAGCCATCAGCTGATCCAGCGTCTCGCCGCTAGGACGCTGCCCCTCCAGAATGGGCATCGCACCTCGGAGAGACAACCCAGTCAAAAAATAAATGTCTGTGGAGTCGAACTCGATGTCTCGACCCCGGATGGTGAATTTCCCATCTACTGGGTTCCACGCTCTGATCAGTAACTCCAGCAAATCCGGCTGAGCTCTCAATCGTGGAGTGAGGAAGAATTTCGTTAAACCGCATGCCCGCATTGCATTGCGGCATCCGGCATCGACAAATGCAGCTATATCAGCGTTATCGTGATCTCTCTCTTTCCATGTGAAAGCCATTTTGCCCTGCAAGATCACCCAGAAGTCATTAGGCGGCCTGCATTTGAGAATTGGCTATTAAATTTTAAAAATTCAAATGTCACGGCGCCAGCACGACTGTTTCTAAAACAGCCGCGCTGAAAATGGTCGCCTTTGTGTTTTTCTCTGGGTCAGCGCAGAAGAACACAGGTTTTCCGCGCTGACCCAGAAAGTGGTGCATGTTGGGAAATCTGATCAGCGCGGACCCGATAGGGAAATCCGCGCTGACCGAGAGCACACCAACACTCAAGAAATTTGGCCAATTGGCCAAATCCCACGGTAGATTTGCATAAAAATGGAACCAAAATGGAGCGCAGGGCAAGAGGGACCTACCTGGAATCGACGGTCGGAAAATCGGTGTCCGGATGAGGAAGAATCAGCTCCATCAAATTTGTAGTATTTCAACGTCCTTCAGAGCTCCAATGGTAAAATGGTAAAAATGATTTTTACAAACCTCCTATTTATAGTAAAAACTCCTAAATTTGACTATAAGTCCTTATGAATGTGGGTTTTTGCTATAGTTTTGCCATAAATTTGATCCGGATGTGATTATTATGCTTTAATGCAAGTTTTATTATGTTTTTCGACATATCAAACAGGTTTACGCGGGTATTTCCTTGTGCAGGTCTTCGGAACTGGCAAAGTCACGGTGGATTCATATACACTTGATCCAAAAAATGTCGTCGTTAAGCTCTTTTCCGACGTAAAATAAGGAAAGATTGTCGAGCCTCCTCTCAGCTTGTCTAAAGGAATGCGAGGCGGTCGTTTTAAAGCTCTTTTTTGACCGTTTAAAATAACAAAGATCGTCGGGTGTTCATCGTTTCACACTCGTTATTGGTTCTAAAACGACGTGCTTCTGACCGCTTTTTTACTTTTTCGGGTCAAAGCCACTACTTACGAAAAGTACTCCTCGGTCGTAATGATCG
>APFE031207493.1:67116-103543 GCA_000404065.3 Pinus taeda | reverse complement strand
ATCTTAATTAAAAATAATAGTAATACAAGTCAAGTCACGTTCACATATACTAGCAATTGGACGACATGCTGCAAAGGAAGTGCCATAAGGAAATAGCATAGAAGAAAGAAGTCAAACTTTTACACAATTTTGTTTCTTTACTAGCCTTTCTTTTATCATATGTTATGTTTCAGGGAGATTCCAACCAGGCCAATATTCCAGAATATTTTCAAAGTGAACGTAATTTACAACACTTCACTCCAAAGGATTTATGAAAATGCTCTTGATTAACATTCTGGAGCCTTTATAAGTAAATGATTTAAGTCAAACATTTCATAACAAAGTAATCCCATATCATCTTAATTCATAATGCAATGGAGGATAGTTTTTGTTCATTAGATAGTGGTCTAATTTTATAAGGAAAACTTAACAGAAAGATTTTAGTAGTAATGGGAACATTAATAAACTCCCTCATCATTTTTTATTTGATGTTGTTGATTTAGTTACTTGTTGCTCTTATCCTTATTCAACTCATGTAAAATGTCCAATCTATAAAAAAAAATTATTAGTTAGTTTTTTTTTTTTGACCATTGTATTTTATCTAACTCAATCATTTCCATAGCCTCAAGTAGGTGTCCATAATTCTCTTTCCATAGTGACTCAATGTCTTCAAGTGCGTTTCATAAATTTTGTTTAATAAATGTTGATAGAAAACCAATATATTTCACTTTGTAGAATGGAGTTTACATTTGTTCAAATAAAATTGTATTGCTCTTAACATGTGATGATGTCATCTTAATGTTGAATATTTCTCACCACTTATGAAATTCCCCATTCTAATTGTTATTTGACCATGATGATATTGGCATCATAATCCTTGTTCGTGAGAATATCCTTTAAGAAGTCAATGATAAGTGGCACAATTTGTTCCTCACGTTTGTGAAAGTAAAGGACAAATTCATTCACATTATGTTTGAAAAGTTTATATTAAGAGTCTTGATTCATGAAATTTTGTATCCTCTAATTTTGTTTTTTTAATTTGTTTCATCTCAAAAAAATGTTTCTCCTATAAGTTGTGTTATTGCTATCTTAGCAATGACCTTGCCACTAGGTTTTCTTGCATGACATTAACCACAACCAAATTTGTAGTTTCAATTGCAAATTTCATGTCTCCAGTCCATTTTTGATATAAAAGGCAAAGATTCATAAAAAATATAGATGAATCTTCTTCATGAAAGATAGGAGGTTAAAGATGAAATTGAATTTTTTTTGTCAAACTTCTTAGAGATGGGTCATGTTGTCCCTAGCAAGAGTCCATTTGCATCACCTATGGTGTTAATTAGGAAGGGTGGTTCATTCAGATTGATCATTGATTGTTGAGAGCTTAGCTAGAGGAATATGAAGAACATATATCATATTCCAAGGATTGGTGGGTTTTTATAGTTGCATAATGCCATTATATTCACCAAGATAACTACAACAAAAAATTAACGAAATTATGTTTTGAAATAAAGAATGTTATAAATTAATTATTCAACCATAAATGTAGTATTTTATGGCAAAGTTTCCTTTGTGATTAATTACTGGTCTTTTTTGAAAATAGAATTGTTGAAAGTGTTGGTATGTCCATTTTCAGCAAGTACACTATTGCACACGTCGATTGTGTTGCTAAAATTAATCCAAAGGAACCTCTCCACAAAGTTTGGGTTTGAAGTTGTGGTTTTGCTACAACTAATTTACTTCCTAATTTTTTTTCTTCTAAACAACTGTTTTGAATTTTAAATTATTTCCATGTACATATCCATGATGAGAAATATTATGGACTATAGTTGTCCATATTCACTAAGAAGTTACATATATTTTCTAGAAAATCCCAAAGTAAATTTTATGCCATCATTACATCGAGAAATACCCCCAATAACCAATGAAAATATGGAAAAAACATGTTAAAATATCATTGCATCAAATGAACCTTCCTTCAACCCAAACAATTTACTTCAAGTACATGAGATCTAAATCCTATATGTAGCTTTTCACAATATTTTCTATGTCAATTAGATGATGTAATGATTAAATAACTATTTCCATTACCCTAATGTTGCCTCCATTTGAATAATTATGCCTTGCTAAAATAAGCTCCACTGTGTAATTAGCAAGGGAAAAAAGCCAATCTATGTCTCTGTACCATTTGGTCTTCCTCTCCTCTGGAAATGGCTCAATCCTCCATAGTTACCCAAACATAGAATTTGTCAAAGAAAATTTTTAATCCAAACTATATTTCCACTAGGGAATTCATTACGATGTAACCCAATGCCCCATTAAAAGAGTTATTTCTAAATAAATATCCAATAAATTCAGTTAGGAGCAGAGATTGAACATGGAGTTTGGATCCATCTTCAATGTTTCTCAAACCCTTAATCTCCCAAATAGAATAATAATAAAAAAATGTTGCAAATTATTCTCAAACATTATATTAGTCACTACAAAAAAAATAAGGCATGGCTTGACATGCCATGAATTAAGTATTGCATCGCTATCAAGGAAGGTACAGATATCACAATGCTAAGTCGAGTAATAGATATCACAATGTTGGAGACGAAGAAATCGAAGGTAGAATGCAAGGATGACCTAAAACTCCTTTTTTATCGTCCTCATCCATGTGTGTGCCAAGCTAGGCTTCTTGGGATTCACGAGTAGATAGAGATGATTGCATGTGGGGAAGGTGACATTCGAGGTGAGAGGTATGGAGTGTAATTCTTGTGCAGGAACCATAGAAAAATATCTCAAAGGCCTTCCCGTGATTAAAGATGAAATTGTGGCTCTACTTGAAAACAATGTTTTTGTATTCTATAGGCCAACTTTCATTGATGTAAGACTAATTTTCCTTATCAACCTAATAGACAATAATTTAGCTTCACCAATAAATATTCCTTATTTTTTACTATGAGAAGAATACAATACCCATATTTCCAATGTTAATGGTCTATTAATTCTAATTTTGTAGTAATACAAAATCAAGATCTAGTAAGGAACTAGGACCACAACCAATTTCCCCTGCCATTTTCAAAGAATCATGTATAGGGACATCAATATTCATTCTAATTTTGTAGTAATACAGAAACAATATCTATTAAGGAACTAGGACCACAACAGATTTCCCCTTCCATTTTCATAGAATCATGTATAGGGGCAACAATCTTATATTCCTTCATATTTCATCCTGCATCTGTGCAATTTCCATGTGTAGGAAGTAAGATGTTTCCATTTGTAGGAAGTAAGATTAAGACAACAATTCAATGGTATATGATTCAATGCCCAATATTATAAAATAGGGGCCCTCACGTGATCCCATTCCCTTCAGTCTTAAATTTGCATAGAAAATTTTGTACTCCTATATGGTGTAATTGTTTAGTTTGAATGTTATGTAAAAAATTCCATTAAATAAGCAATAGAAGATGTTAGGTTTGAGGCAAAAATAACAGAGGATGGCATAGCGGATAGTATCATGGTAGTATTTCATATAATAATCAAGGGAATGAACTGTACAAGATGCTTTGAATCTATTGAAACTGCACTAGGGAAAATATGAGGAGTCAATAAAGTAGTGGTTACTCTTTCCCTAGAAGAAGCAAAGGTGCACTATGATCCCAAGCATGGAAATATTTCTCAAACCATTGAAGGAGTTAGAGATGAAGGGTTTGAGACTGACCTAATCAAATCAGTAGATGAGACCAATAAAATTAATTTAATATTGGTAGGAGTAAGTTCCAACAAAGAAGAAAAGTTGATTGAGATATCTCTAATCTCTACAATCCTTAGCTGGTGTGAAATTTGTTGAAATGGATTAAAATTCATACAATGTGACTTTATCATATGACCTAGATCTAACAAGACCAAGCACAACAATCCATTGCATTCAATAGACAGGCCTGAAAATAGATTATTATAGAGCACGCCTATTCAGTCCTCTAGGAAGAAGAGATTGTGACATACAAGATGAAATTAAATGTTACAAGAAATACTTTGTTTGGAGTTGTGTTTTCTTAGTTCCTATCTTCTTTTTATCAAAGGGTTTTCCAATGATGTCTCCATTGGAGGACCTAAAATTGGCTAACAAGATGACCCTTGGTAACATCCTAAGATGGGTTCTATGTACTCTCATACAGTTTATCGTAGGTCACGGGTTTTATGTTAACGCATATCATGCATTAAACAGAGGCTCAACAAACATGGATGTGGTGATTACGTTTGGCACCAATGTTGCTTATTTATATTCAGTATATATTATTTTAAAACTAATCACTTTTGATGCTTTCAAGGGGAAGGACTTCTTTGAAACCATTACACTACTATTCTCCTTTATTATTTTGGGGAAATATTTGGAAGCCCTTGCAAAGGGAAAGACATCAGATGCTATTGCAAAATTGATGGACCTTGCACTTGATACTGTAATGTTGTTAACTTTATATGATGATGGTAATGATTTGATCAAGTATATGCAGAGAAGTATTTGTGGGTAATACACAACTTGTACCTCAAAACATCACACATTTTCGGATAATGTCCATGCTGAAATTGTGTGAATAACACAGATACCTGAATGATCTCTTCTATCTGAAATCTATCAAAATTTCACTAAATATCTGTATTAGCAGTAAGGTGTGACTTCTCTTGATGAAGCTTGTTTACCTGCTAGACAAGGACAGAAGAAAACAAGTCAAGAGGTGAGTTTTCCCACTTACAAAAAAATCCGCTTATTGAACTTTGGGGTTGCCACTAAATGTAACCATTGAATCTTCTTCTGATTAAGCATATACCCACCCAATCAAGGATTACAACTTTCTACTTTACCTCCTAACCAAAATATAAAGCCCATTGATCCGTAATGAGTTCCAATAATAATATCCCAAAGCCAAATACATCAATTTTCTCCTAATACTGTCATGTTGAGAGGTATTGGGGTAATGTGACATTATGCACATTATATTAATTACTTCAACCTATCACAGGGGACTAAGAAAATTTGATATTTATTGTATTATAGGAGATGAAAACCAAATAATTTATTATACATTAGCCCTTATGAGATAAATAAGACTAATCAAATTTGATAACAGCTTTAGATGTGTCTAACAAAAGAGGATACACAAATCAATGCAAGTTATTGTAAATGTAAATATCCTAGCGATAGGAAGAAGATGAAGATGAGTATGTTTAGCATTGACATGATTTCCTTTATTACGAAGAACAAAATTCTGATACATGATATAGTATAAATTCACAAAACTATCCACAACGATATGCTAATAATTTGTAACATAGCAAGCTGCATAATTAAATCTAAAAAATAACAATCGCATTTCTTCTCACTTGGAAGACGAATTAAATTGACCCTGTTTGACTAGAAGAGAAATTAAATTGACTATTCTTAGTGTTTACAATTAATGGTTTCCAACAGTTCAATTTTCTTCAGGCACCATAAAATCATATCCCAATTCTACGAGCATCTCTTAAAGCGAGGGGAGCCCTTAAATTGCAGGATCTATAGACCCTAGTCAAATAAGGCTTTGTAAGAAGCCATTTCAATATTTTCATATATAACATTCTCTTATAACAACATAGCACATGGCTTATGACTTTAGAATGAGCACCTAATGGAAGCCAGAGGTAACAAAGGAAAATAATACACCATTTGACTTCATTTCATAGTTAAAGGTCTAACTACGATTGTCTTTCATGTCTCAAATGATTAGTTATGCATATTTTTGTTGATGGGGTAGTTGTTTGTCTGTTATGGGTATGATTATATTTAATCAAGAAAAAGAACAAAGTGCATAATAGATTTTCTATGATTAATGCAAATGTTTATTACGTAAACTTAACTTCACCAAACTAAGTGAGGTTAATTCTATGATTCTATAGGAGAGGTAAGGGCTTTCATGCCAGGATAACTAGACAATCATTAAAGAAAACATGTTTAACCATAATTACATAAGATACATTAATTATGCGCAATAAGCTTGTGTCTGGTGCCAGTCGCGCTACCTTACATCAACTTATCATTGAAGTCCAATTGGGCACTTAGAGGAAAATAATAGACATTTCATGGGAAAATTTAAGACCCTATGGATTGCATTAACAAATTATATTTATAATATGAAAATAAATAACAATGATAATGGTAGGAATATTTTATGCATTTATGATTTCACCTAGGAAGTGTAGGGATAAAGCTCTACGTACAAACATTTTCACTATGCCCTGGGAGGTATACATTATTTTCCTACAATGTTTCCATCACAACAATGTGACAATTACATTCACTCTTGTCTACCCTAGCAACCCAATGCAGCCTTCAAATACATTTCATGAAAATATCCAACAATGATGCACTATATGCGTCATTCAAAAAAGGTGTGAATGGAACCTCCTAGGCCATTATTGCTGAAGCTATGCCCCAAATTGGCCTCTTCCCTAAACAAAAAAAAAAATTCTGGTTTTATTCAAACCAAACGTTCCAACTGTAACAACAAATGTAGATGGTCATTTTATTTAGTGAATGAGAATATTCTGTAAAAACATCGTAGTACAGAAAACTTATAGAAATCTACATGTTCAAATCTCAATCATGTCCAAAGATGGAAAACTAAGTGCTCCATTGTTTCCTACCATAAGTGTTGTTTGCAAAGAGGCGTTCTAGTGGAATGGCTAATTGTGTTTTCCTCAAGGGAAACTAGTAGTAGTTGTTCTCAATTTCGAATCCCCATCATATCTTGAGCCATGCAATCTTGTCTAGGCCATAACTGTTGTTTGTAGAGAGACATCCAAGTAGGAAAATGATATGCTAGTGAACAAGATATGCTATAACTTTTCAATTTCAATATTTCCAAATTATCATTGCTTACAACATTGTCTACTATTTAATCATTACAATCATCATATATTTTTAAGACATATCACATACTCCTTCCAACATTTTGTATCATATTACCATCCACTAGTCTCCATTCCTTTCCAATGAAGCATAGACTAGATTCCTTTATATCTCTTGAGGTAATTTTAGAAATTTTAATGTTCTTCTATAAATTGTGTCATTATTTGTTTGAAGATAAAGCTCCCTTCATAACTAAGATAGCACATGAAGTGATTGGAATTTGGGGTGACTAGTACTTGACACATGAAGGGACATAGATAAGAGTTTATGGAACCGAAAGTTCTCCTCACCTATTACCGATGTATGTCATCGACATAGTAATCATGTAAGAGATAATGTATTATTCTTATGGGCATCGGTTTCCCCCAAATTTGATAAGGTCTAAAAAGGGCCCCGGCCTTTTATCGAGATAAAGAGAAAATTATGTGAAGTTGAAAACAATGTAATGTAGTCTTATCTAACATGGATTCCTAATGAGTCCTTTAAAACATACTTGAGTGCCATGCAACATATGTTATTGAATTAGGCTTCTATGATCCATATCAAAAAATTTTAAGATTCTTCGGCGAAAATCACATAGAGATACTTTTGTCGACGTGTTTCGAACCAACCAGTGGGGTTCATCGTCAGGACAAGTTGAATGAGGAGAACTCACTTTGCACATTAAATAGATAGGGCAAAATATCCAATGACCCAATTTTACTAGACAAGGTAACGGCTAAAATGACAACAACTAGATTTGACCAGGAAACAGCTAATTTGACTATGATAAGGGGTAAAAACTTTATTTATTTAAATAAGTTAATATGGTTATAAATGTAAGTGGACCATTATAAATATATATTAGAATTAATATATTATCATAAATTAAATTATTTTCAAAAATATTAAAAATAGAGTGATCTATAAATAGTTAATTAAATTTTAATATAAGTTAAAGGGACATATATAAATATATATTAAAATAAATTAACTTAAAATTGTTAGAATAAGTAAAACACAAAAAAATACATTAATTCAAAATTGTCAGATATCAAAGTTCTTTGTATCAATATTAGTAGTTATAAAAATAGAGTAATAGTTAATTATATTTTAATTAAAATATAAGTTAAAGGAATTAAAATAAAATTAATTTTATATTCATTAGTCAAAGTGTTTTTAGAAGTATAAAGTGTTAGAAAAATATTAGAAATTAAATTAATAATCTACTTAAATAGTATATTAGTTTAAATAATTATTAAAATAGACTAATTTTAAATTCATTTCAGAAATTAATTATAAAATAAATTACATTTAAATAATCATTAAAGAGTTTTTTTAATTGTTAGAAAAATATTTTTAATAAATTTTATAAATAAAATACAATTAATTTTATATTCATATGTTCTCAAAATATATGGTCCCATTCACAAATCATCATTTAATGACACATGCAAATGCCCATATGAGTGGAATTCATAAGGCAATCTTATTTCACATCTTTAGATCGATGGATCTTCTTCCATTAAACAACAAGTTTATGACTTTTTTGTTGGTGTTGCATATAGATTATATGATAAGTATCAGAGTTCCAAGCAAATGAGTGATTTTTATTGTGATCTGGTATTGTTTTACTATTTTCTTGATGCAGGAGAAAGTGGCAATGGATCATAAGGACATGATGGGATGTCCATCTTGTTTTGAGAGAGAACGATTGAAACCTCATCTAGAGAAGGCATTGAAATTCTTGAGATATGAATCTACAAATACCAAGTTTTGTTACTACAACAATTACAATTTATCACAACATCATTATTTCTAAAAGACATGCAAATGGTACTAGACTAAAGCAGGAACCTTAAGGGATGTTCATGTTGGTGGCAGTTGCAGAAAAGAAAAAAAAAAGGAATCAAGGAATCATTGTAGAGTCTAATATGGAGAAATTGTCATTAATTGTTTCATCAAATTGATCCACAAAACTTTACAAATTACTTCCCAATCTGGCACATGAGAACCATGCAATAGAATTTGTTTTACATCGTTTGAAGATGATATATTGATTCGAATTGGATCATTAAACTCTCTTAAAGCTACCCAAACTTTGTAAAAACTCATATCGAAATTCAAAGTCTTATGGATGTTGAAGCCTATCAAAAATAACCTCTGAACAACGACAATTTGCAGCCAGCATGGAACAACGAGGACCCTCGGTCAAACTGCACTGGCCAAGGCCCATGGAGACCGCATAGTGGTGCAAACTAGTAGTAAGGAAGTCCAAATCAAAAAACAGAGGCCATTTCTAATGCGCTAATCACGCATCGCTGGGCAAAACCCCTTGAAATAGAAAGGCATCAAGCACTCGATCATAAGGGAAGCCAGAAAACTGTGGGAAAGGTGCTGAAATGATAGGCGGGTCCCACGCTCCAAAACCAGTGGAATATCAGAGGCATTTAGGGTGGTAAGAAGTTTTGTCAAAGGACCCAGTGATGTCATACAGTGATTGACGCGTGTTTGGCGGAAGAGAGAGAAAACCACTCTCACTGCAGGCTAACATCCCAACAAATCAACCACGTAATAAGAGCGATAACCGTAGGATCTGGAAGCCCCAGATCTAATGGCAGAGATTGCACACAATGGGAAACAGGATTTGATGGAGAAAATAAGTTTATGCACATAAAGGTTGAAGTTAGATTGGACTACTATGTTCGCTGATGAATCATTTCATAGAGTAACCGAGGTAATGAACCGTTTGAGGAAGAGTTGGCTCAACTCGTAAGGAGACAAGTGGCCACCTCTCTGTGAAGCGTTACAATGATGATGACACAGAGAAGGGAATTCCAGTGGACAGAGACAGGCAATCTAAAAAGATGGGAGAGGAAGCAAACAATCATGAGATGGATTGGTGTTATGCCACAAATAGACAGAGAGTAAAAGGGAGTTAAAAAGAGAGCAACCTAAGAAGTAGTAGAGCATACCTAGAAGCGGAAAAAACTAGAGCGGAGCTCACTATAATAGGAAGAGCCACCAGAGGTTGGAGGGTGAACAGTGAGAAAAAAAAGATGTTGAATGCATAGAGAGTCTGGGGAGTCACTCCGAGGTCGAGTGAAAAGCAAGAGAGCTCAATTGACAGTAGCATAATTTTTTTGGAGTTTCTTGGAGGTCAAGCGATTCACAGAGGCATGGAAAGGCCGAGCGAAAGAGCTTAGAAAAGCCAGAGCAGAGAGAAAGAGCCAGAGCTAGAGCCAAGAGCCATAGCAAGTGCCAGAAGCGAGAGATGAGAGCCAAAACCAGAGCCCGAGCCACAAAGGTAGAGCTAGAATCATAGCCACAGCCAGAGCAAGAGACAGAGCTAGAGCCAAGAGCTAGAGCTAAAAATCCGAAGAGCTCCAAGAGCCAAGGGATAAGATGGTGTTGTGAGCCCAATGTTCTTGTACATAACATTGGAGTTAAGTGTAGCACTTGTAAAGGAATTGAAGCCATAATCCCAGAGAGCCTAATGAAGTTGAATAGAGCTCAAGGAGACATAGCCGAAGATATCAGGGTGAACTCCATATTATACTATTGCCTTATGTGTTTTTTTTTACTGCTGTTTTTACTATTGTTATATCCATTTATATATTAGTTTAAGTACCTTCCCATATTATCACAAACAATAGATTTTAAAGTAAATAACTAGCTTAAACAAATACAAGCATACACCCATATTTTCAAGCATTTCTTATTTTAGCATTGGTTAATCATTAAGACTTGGGAAAATTTGAAGCTTTGGAAGTGGGAGACATTTTTGTAAGTTAGAAAAGAAGCCTAAGATCCCCATTTTCAGGTTAGGTGCTATCAGGGCTTAATATTGATTAACCCCATCTTCAAAGAAGGTTGTATTAGAATGCTTGATTGATAGGGAAAAGATTGCTTGTCTGCAAGGTGTTTTGATAGTCAAGGATCGATTGCCTCATTGATTGTACACTTGGTTGCAGACTGACTATTGCTTGAGTTTACAGAGGTGAAGGGAAAGCTATTGATAGATCAGTCCAGGAAGGACAAGAAGGAAGAGGATCTGAAGGCATTTTTCTATCCCAAAGGACCTCAGGGAAATCCTTGAAGCATAGGAGGTTTGTTGCAAATGGTTGTTGAATAAGCTCTTTAATAATCTTGTTTGAAGTTACTTTGTTCATTTGCATAATGAAAACTTCTACAAGTGAGTCCTCAAATTCCTCCTTCATCACAAGATTCTTTTATGGAGACATAAAGCAAGACATGTTCGCCATGATGGATATGGTGAGGGAAATGTATGAGGATGGAAGGAAGAGCAGCATACTTAGAGAGCAGTTGAATTCCGTGGAGGAAGGGAAGCAAATGCTTTCTGACAAATTGCAGGAAATGGAGAGGCAACTTCATATTGCAAGTATGAACCTAAAAAGGATGCATGAGTTGGAGTCACAACTCTTTGTTGCAAAATTAGCCTTACCCAAGTATGAGCTTGAAGAAGAGGTAAACCATTCTTGTTTGTCTTCAAATTATTCTAAGAATGCTTGTATTGGTTATTTTGAAAAACATACCAGAGGCATAGGTTCCAAGCTAATGTCCAAGATGGGCTATGAAGGAAAAGGATTGGGCAAACATGCACAAGGTATTGTTAAGCCAATAATGGTTGAGGAAAGGCCTGAGTATTTGGGTCTTGGCTATGGACAGTCTTATGGAGAGAGTTCCAAAGCTGCCAAGAAGGCCATTGAAATAGTTCCAAAAAGGAGTTTCATTGCAAGTCCTCTACCTCAGAAGTCTGAGGATTATATTCAGGAGTAATGCAATAGCTTAGAACATCATTCGCATGATGCAGGTGTTCAAAAGCACATACTTGAACCAAAGGTTTGTGGAAACTCTGATAGCCTTGAAGAAAGTGACGGTATTCGAAAGGGAGCCACTTCTTCATTTGCTTCACTTCCTCATGTAGGCAATAAAGGTGAAAGAGGCAGGTATAAATCTAGTTTTAAACACATTCCTTTTGATTTTGTAAAGCATGGAAAAATAATTGCATGTTCCTTTTATGGTTTGGATAACCATTATGTTGCTAGATGTTGGAAGAGGATGGCCGCATATAGGAAGCTTTTGAAGGAAATGAAGCAAGCAGCCAAAGTTCCACAAGACAAAGCAAATCATGTTGTCAAAAGGATGCACATGCGTTGCACTTACTGCCATAAGCGAGGGCATCTTACTGAAAGATGTTGGACTTTGAATCCAGCACTGCTTCCACCAAAGTTGAAGGAGAAGGTGCAAAAAGAAAATGGCATGGATGGAAATAAAGATTCCATGGTTGATGTGGTTCAGGATGATTCACATATTGATGATGATGTGCAAACAAATGAGGAACCTTTCAAATGGATTGGTAAGAAATGGTTAGAATTCTTATCCAATTAAGGCTCTATGCCTAGTGATGCATATGTTTGCATTTATTTGTGGAATAAATGCAAGTTGCAGGATCTTACCAAATGGTAAATAGAAAGAGGTTGAGTAGGAAACTCACTTTATTGCTGCAACAATATGTTCATTTCAGCTTCCAAAGTACATTGTATTTAAGTGAAAGTTGAAATATGGAATGCATGCCTGAGCATGAGATGCATGTGATGCTGGCTTGGGAGAAGTTAACTTGGTTTCCAAAATGGAGACAAGGATGAAGTGTTTCATCTTTTGGAAAAGATTCCTAAAGGTCTTTTTCCTACATGCTTGACTTGAAGGGTCATTTGTTGTAAAGGCATTTTATTGGATTTTTATCTAGTCAATCATTTGTATGCAAATATAAGACATGGAAGGGTTCACAAGATGTGAAATATGTTTCCCTATTAAAGCAGGAGTTAGTCCATGCAGTTGTTGTCTGTATGCTTGCTGTTGTTAACAGTTGTTTTTGGCAGCTTTTCAAACAGGTATAAATGAAATTTTTGTGGAGTAGATGTACTTCACATTTGTTTGAGCCTCCTTGGATTAAGGATCAAGGCAAATAAGTTCAAACTACCTTCTGTAAACTTCATAGCAAAAGTTCTGCATGAAGTCAAGGAGGAAAATAGTTCTTCCCAAAACGACCAACCCATCCAAGAAGGGAAGTGGTCAGAGATTTTGGGTCAGAGAAACTATGCGAAGGAAAGTGTAGGGAGGTTGAAAGAAGAGGGCATCGTTACACTCATTTACCACTTAGATCAGTATATCAGTCTTTTGGTGGACCAAAAGTTTCTTTTAGTGGGAAGGCATGATCCGAATTGGATCCTTAAACTCTCTTAAAGCTACCAGAATTTTGTAAAAACTCATACCGAAGTTTAAATTCTTGTGGATGTCGAAGCCTATAAAAAATAACATCTGAACAACGAAAATTTACAGCTAGCACGAAGCAACAAGGACTTTCAGTCAAAGCACATTGACTGAAGCCCATGGAGACCGCGCAGTGGTGCAAACTAGCAGTTAGGAAGTTTGAATAAGAAAATGGAGGCTGTTTCTGATGCGCATCACTGGGAAAAGCCCCTCGAAATGGAAAGGCCCCGGACGCTCGGTCAGAAGGTAAGCCAAAAAATGTGGGAAAATCACTGAAACAATAGGTGGGTCTCGTGCTCCAAAATCGGTGGAATATTAGAGGTGTTTCAGGTGGTAAGCGAGTTTGTCATAGGACCTGGAAATTCCATACAGTGATTGATGTGTGTCCAGCAGATGAGAGAGAAAATCACTCTAATCACGGGCTAACATTCAAGCAAGTCAGTGACGTGATAAGAGTGATAACCTTAGGATTTGGAGGCCCCAGATCTAATGGCAGAGATTGTGCTTGATAGGAAACTGGATTTGATGGAGAAAATAAGCTTCGACACATAATGGTTGAAGTGCAATTGGACCGTTGAGTTGGCAGATGAATCATTTCGCAGAGTAACCAAAGTAATGAGCCGTTTGTGGAAGAGTTGGCTTAGCTCGTAAGAAGAAATGTCGCGACCTCCCTATGAAGCGTTATAGTGATGATGATGCAGAGAAGGGAATTCCCGCGGATAGAGGCAGGCGATCCGAAGAGCCGAGAGAGGAAGCGAACAATCATGAGATGGATGGGAGTTAGGCCACGAACAGACAAAGAGTAAAAGGGAGAGAAATAGAGAGTAGCCTAAGAAGAAGTAGAGTGGACCTGGAAGTGGAAAAAACCAGAGCCGAGCTCACTGCAATAGGTAGAGCCACCAGAGGTTGGAGGGTGAACAGCGAGAAAAATAAGATGTTGAATGCGTAGAGTCTGGGGAGTCACTCGAAGTTTGAGTGAAAAGCAAGAGAGCTCAATTGACAACAGCATAATGTTTTTGGAGTTTCTTGGAGGTTGAGTGATTCAAAGAGGCATGGAAAGGCCGAGTGAAAGAGCTTACAAAAGTCGGAGTAGAGAGCAAGAGCCAGAGCCAGAGCCAAGAGCTAGAGTGAGCACAAGAAGTGAGAGCTGAAAGCCAGAAATAGAGCCCAAGCCATAGAGGTAGAGGTAGAGTCAGAGCCACAGCTAGAGCAAGAGCCAGAACCAGAGCCAAGAGCCAGAGCTAGAAAGCTAAAGATCTCAAAGAACCAAGGGATAAGATGGTGTTGTGAGCCTAATGTTCTTGTATAAAACATTGGAGTTAAGTGTAGCACTTGTAAGAGAAATGAAGCCATAATCCCAAAGAGCCTAATCGAGTTGATTAGAGCTCAAGGAGATGTAGCCCAAGATATGAGGGTGAACTCCATATTATACTATTGCCTTATGTGTTTGTTTTTATTGCTGCTTTAGCTACTGTTATATGCATTTATATATCAGTTTAAGTACCTTCCCATATTAGCACAAACAATAGATTTTAAAGTAAATAACTAGCTGAAAAAAAATACAAGCATATACCCATATTTTCAAGCATTTCTTATTTACACATTGGTTAATCATTAAGACTTGCGAAAATTTGAAGCTTTGGAAGTGGGAGACGTTTTTGTAAGTTAGACAAGAAGCCTAAGAGCCCCATTTTCAGATTAGGTGGTATCAGAGCTTAATATTGATTAACCCCACCTTCAAAGAAGGTTGTATCAGAATGCTTGATTGATAGGGCAAAGATTGCTTGTCTGAAAGGTGTTTTGACAATCAAGGATTGATTGCCTCATTGATTGTATGCTTGGTTGCAGACTGACTATTGCTTCAGTTTGCAGAGAGAAGGGAAAGCTATTGATAGCTCAATCTAGGAAGGATAAGAAGGAAGAGGAGATGAAGGCATTCTTCTATCCCAAAGGACCTAAGGGAAATCCTTGAAGCACAAGAGCTTTGTTGCAAAAGGTTGTTGAATAAGCTCTTTAATAATCTTGTTTGAAGTTATTTTGTTCATTTGCACAATGATAACTTCTACAAGTAAGTTCTCAAATTCCTCCTTCATCACAAGATTCTCTGATGGAGACATGAAGCAAGACTTGTTCACCATGATGGATATGGTGAGAGAAATGTATGAGGATGGAAGGAAGACAGCATACTTAGAGAGTAGTTGAATTCTGCGGAGGAAGAGAAGCAGATGCTTTCTAACAAATTGCAGGAAATGGAGAGGAAACTTCATATTGCATGTATGAACCTAAAAAGGATGCATGAGTTGGAGTCACAAATCTTTGTTGCAAAAGAAGCCTTGGCCTGTGGCCAAGTATTAGCTTGAAGAAGAGGTAAACCATTCCTATTTGTCTTCAAATTCTTCTAAGAATGTCTGTATTGGTTCTTTTGAAAAACATACCAGAAGCATAGGTTCCAAGATAATGTCCAATATGGGCTATGAAGGAAAAGGATTGGGTAAAAATGCACAAGGTGTTGTTGAGCCAATAATGGTTGAGGAAAGGCCTAAGTATTTGGGTCTTGGCTATGGACAGTCTTATGGAGAGTGTACCAAAGCTACCATGAAGGCCATTGAAATAGTTCCAAAAAGGAGTTTCATTTCAAGTCCTCTACCCCAGAAGTGTGAGGATTTTATTAAGGAGGAATGCAATAGCTCGAAACATCATTCGCATGATGCAGGTGTTCAGAAGAAAAAGCGGTGTAGGAAAAGTGCTGAAATGACAGGTGGGTCACGTGCTCCAAAACCGGCAGAATATCGGAGGCGTTTCGGGTGGTAAGTAGGTTTGTCAGAGGAGCCAGCGATGCCATACAGTCATTGACATGTGTCCAGCGGATGAGAGAGAAAATCAATCTCATCACAGGCTAACATCTGAGTAAGTCATTCGAATGATAAGAGTGATAACCGTAGGATCTAGAGGCCCCAGACCTAACGACGGAGATTGCGCCCAATGGGAAACTAGATTCAATGAAGAAAATAAGCTTAAACGCATAAAGGTTGACCTTCGATTGGACCACTGAGTTGGCGGATGAATCATTTCATAGAGTAACAGAAGTAATGAACCATTTGAAGAAGAGTTGGCTCAGCTCGTAAGGAGACAAATGGCCACCTCTCTATGAAACGTTAAAGTGATGATGACATAGAGCAAGGAATTATAGTGGATAGAGGTAGGTGATTCGAAGAGATGGGAGAGGAAGTGAAAAATCATGAAACAGATTGTCCTTAGGCCACAAACAGAAAGAGAGCAAAAGAGAGAGAAAATGAGAGCAGTCTAAGAAGTAGTAGAGCAGACCTGGAAGTGGAAAAAACTAGAGCCATCTCACTATAATAGCTAGAGCCACCAGACGTTGGAGAGCGAACAACAAGAAAAAAAAGATGTTGAATGCGAAGAGAGTCTGGGGAGTCACTCGAAGGTTGATTGAAAAGGCAGAGAGCTCAATTGAAAGTAGCATAATGTTGTTGGAGTTGCTTGTAGGTCGAGCGATTCACAGAGGCATGGAAAGGCTGAGCGAAAGATCTTAGAAAAGCTAGAGTAGAGAGCAAGAGTCACAGCCAAATCCAAGATCCAGAGCAAGCGCCAAATGTGATAGCTGAGAGCCAGAACTAGAGCTCGAGGCACAGAGACAGAGCCAGCGTTAGAGCCACAACTAGAGCAAGAGCCAGAGCTAGAAAGCTGAGGAGCTCCAAGAGCCAAGGGACAATATGGTGTTCTGAGCCCAATGTTCTTGTATAAAACATTGGATTTAAGTGTAGCACTGTAAAATAATTGAAGCCATAATCCAAGAGAGCCGAATTGAGTTGATTAGAGCTCAAGGAGACGTAGCCCAAGCTATCAGGGTGAACTCCATATTATAATGTTGCCTTCTGTGTTTTCTTTTATTGCCACTTTAACTACTGTTATATGCATTTATATATCAGTTTAAGTACCTTCCCATATCAGCACAAACAACAGATTTTAAAATAAATAACCAACTAAAAACAAATACAAGCATACACCCATATTTTCAAGCATTTCTTATTTTTGCATTGGCTAATCATTTAGATGTGGGAAAATTTGAAGCTTTGGAAGTGGGAGAGGTTTTTGTAAGTTAGACAAGAAGCCTAAGAGCCCCATTTTTAGATCATATATTATATAGAAAATCAATTTATGTAGAAATAATTCTCAAGATATTTGTGAACCCAAGCTTTACAAATTACAATCCAATCCTAAATAAAACCATGCAATGAAATTTGGTTTACATGTTGGGAGGAGCTTTTATGATTTATGAAACCTAGAGTGTCTCCTCAACATCTTTATGAATCTAAACTTGACTACTATACAATAAATTACCATTTGTATCTTCTTGGTGGGTACTATCACATGAAATAAATTACAAATTCTGTAGT
This sequence comes from Pinus taeda, assembly GCA_000404065.3. NCBI lineage: Eukaryota > Viridiplantae > Streptophyta > Pinopsida > Pinales > Pinaceae > Pinus > Pinus taeda. Next base: position 85,939 of record APFE031207493.1, on the reverse strand, counting down.
ATATATATGATGAAAAATCCTGAGGTATGCAAAGGGGAGAGAGTTGCACCTGGTTATAAAGTAATTTCTTTAATCAAGGCCGTTGCCTCATGTAGATGCTCAACCTAGCCAAGAAGATCAGCCATGCATGCGATGCACTACCGTGTGTTTTGGAGAATTTGGTATCTATGGATAGATGCTAATTCCCTAGATAAGTAGCCATATCTAGAATAATAGTTCAAAGTGTTTTAGTACTTTCCTATATGCAATAGATAAGATGACAAGATGAGAAGAACTACTTGTAGTTCTGCTTTCCTCTCATCTCCCTTGTATCGATCCTGTTGCTCTTTCCCATACTTAATATGCTTGAGAAGTACCTATAAACACAATAGAAAAAAAGGAACCAATTAAAGCAGAATATCTATTGAATATAAGTGAAAGGAATCATATACAATTCACACATGTAAGCATTATGAAACAATACATATGGGAGAAAGGTTCAAAATCTTTATTGAATAGACGAAGGAATTACAACCATTGGTGTATGATTCAAAGCCATTCCTCCATCTTGGATCCCATCCGCATCACATCAAACCATGAAAAACTTGTAGCATTACAATACTTGCTTCAGAGCCAAATCTCATAGCAACATTATCTCCTTATAATTTAGAATAATCCAACCCCTGATCACTTAGATGGGTGGTCAATTTATAGGGAGATGAAGGAGTTTTTGTCATAAATGGTGGCATTGAATGGCCTTCCATACTTAGAATTAGTTCCATGGAGGAAGGGATGAGAGGATAGGATGCACCTTAACTCATTTCTCATTCATTTTTGAGCTCATAGGAGTTGATAAGTGAGGGAACCTTCCAGATGACTCTATAAGATAAGAATATTCCCCAAACCCTATGTGAATTTCACTCAATCTCACCCAGTGTAGGTGAAAGGAAGCCTAAGTGCTCTGCAGATCACCTTGGCATGGACTTAACTGCTCTACAACACACCCTTGCATGGTCCTACCTACACTGGTCCCTCTAGAGGCCATTTCTGGATGTCTTCAAGTCATGAAATTGCCTGGGAAGGAGGCATTCAAAGGGGTGACTTCTTTAGGGAATGTAGCAACTGAAATTAGGGTTTGATGAGCCCTAAAGCACTGACCTAGATGATGGGATTGATGTGCCCACATGGATCTATAATAGCTGCCCCCTAAAGCATGAAGTCAGAAAAATGCCAATGTCAAATGAAATGCTTTATGATGTGATAAGGAGGTATTGAAGTGGAAGCGACATGCATCAATTACAATACATATATCATGATATTTTATTTTACATGAATCGCTGAGGGAAGGTATACCCATGCTCAGCTTATAAACTTTCATTACATGTACATAAACAATCGTTTATAGATATAGACCCAAGATCAGAATGACCATCAATGTAAATCCTTTGTACATATGATTTAATACTCCTGAAATCGCAGCTCGGATGGATGGAAATAGATCCAGGGTCCTCTATCTTGTTTAATCATTCACTCAAGTACGAGTCTGTCCATGTCAATATGTGATCTAAAGTCGAAAATGGGAAGACACCATTTTATTACTAGTCGATAATGTAAGTGGTTAATAGATGCAAGAGAAATCACTGATCATGATAATGATCCTCAATGTACTGCAGTACATTCTACATGGTGTGAATGGATTATTTGATGTCGAACACCATACAAATTCTTTCGGTTGAAGGTCATTGATGTCAACCTATTGTTGGAAGTGAGAAACCTACTATTGATGCATGCAAGGCTCAAGGTACTGGAAGGGTGTTTCTAAGTTAAATTCTTGGATAATGTGTTGATGTTGACAAGAAGTGACTCGTCGTAGGAGGGCCTTGATGTATCCCACATCAATGACATGAAACGAGTGTAATGATTTTGGAAATGGAATTTGACTGACCAAAAAAGGTTCAGGAATGGTGGTCATAAAAATGAAGGTTTATGGTATTGCAAAGGATGAATTTTGACTAAATGACTTCTCTTGAACATATCGCGACACTGAATGAGTTGGTGGCATTGACCCAAAAACACAGTAATTGATGGTGTGATAGACCATAGGTATGACAACCATAAAGTAGATAACCCAACCCAAATAATTTGAATGAATCAGAAGCATTGACCCAAAACCAAAAGTTATGGATGGTGTGATAGACAATAGTTATGATAACCATTAGGCAGATAACCCAACCCAAATAGTCACATAGATGGAGTGAAAGTGTCATGTTCAAGAGTGACCTGCTACCATAAAGTGGTTTTCCTCTTTTTCCCATTTTCCCCAGTCATTGCTGACCAATACCTCTTTATTTTTATCAAGCTTGAGGAGGATAACATATGCTTGTTGTATAATTCCACTCTTCAGGTGAATCCGTCGCTATTTGATGTTTTAACGAGTCTAGTGAAGCTGAAACTCAGTCTTTTATAGATGGACAATTTTGTCGCTATTTGATGTTTTAACAAGTTTAATGACAAATATAACTCAAAACTTTTCATGTCTAGAGAGTTTGAAAAGGGACAAAAAGAAAACTCCACAAGTTCTTTTTCATCAATTAGTCTCTCAAGCTTCAAAAAGCATAAAATAATACAAGAGAGATGTCTTTTCCAATCCGTTAATGAGCTGGAAAGGACAAGTCCTCCACAATATTTTCATATTTTGAGAGTTTGAAAAGAGCTTAAAAATTACTCTACTTTGAGGAACGAGTGGTTTCTAGGGTAGCAACTAGTTCCGGTGATGTTGGAACTTCTCAAAAAATGTTGATTTATGTGAAGAGGCTGGCTAATAAGCCACTCATTGCAATTGTTCCTCAAAAAGGCTAAAACAACAAAGTGAAAGCGTATGATTGGCCAAAGGGATGGTGGCAATGGGATGAAAACAACCAAGGCTCATCTGATGAAAAAGGCTGATAGAATGGCAATCCCGAGGGTTAAAATGGAAATGAGTTCATTTTTACACAAGCTTGAACCATAGAGAACTATGCTTGGATTCAGTTTCATTTTTATACAATCTTGAAATGAAAAACTATGCTTGAATTTAGTTTCATGTCTACAAAGACTGAAATGAAAAAACTATGCTTGAGATTGGTTTACATGCCCCCAGCATGATGAAAGGGGGAGTCTCCTATAACCAGATGGAAGTCGATGCGGTGAAGCAAGATAGTTATCCAACACCTTTCTAGCTTCGTCAAGATATGGACAAAGGTGAATGGGGTGATTCCCTTCACATAACCTATAGGGAAACTTAACTTTACCACTAGGTGCATGCCCCCCAAGCTTCATTAAATTCACCTAAGTAGACTACTTATGGCTATTGGGTGGATGGAATGAAGGTTCGTTTATGAGATAAAGTGAAAGACTCAACTGGGATATTACGAGATCTAATCAAAGACTCGACTTGGACCTTTACTCCAGGGGACCTTGTTTCATTTTTTAATGAGCTTAACACAAGATAAGGAACTCTACTCAGATTCCTAGTTTTATTTTTTAACGAGCTTGACATAAGTCAAGGAACTATGCTCATACTCCTTGTTTCATTTTTTAACAAGGTTGACATAAGACCAAGAACTATTCTCATGGACATGTTTCACTTTTTAATGAGGTTGAAAGAGAATAACTATCCTCATGGACCTGTTTCATTTTTTAAAGAGGTTAATACAATACAAGAACTATCCTCATATTCCTTGGTTTCATTTTTTAATGATGTTGGCACAAGAAAGGGGACTATCCTCATATTCATTGGTTTCATTTTTAAATGTGGTTGACACAAGACAAGGAACTATCCTCATATTCCTTGTTTCATTTTTTAACGATCTTGAAATAAGACAAGGAACTATGCTCATATCCATGGTTCCATATTTTAACGAGGTTGACACATGACAAGGAACTATCCTGATACCCTTGGTTTCATTTTTTAACGAGGTTGGCATAAGACAAGGAACTATCCTCATATTTGCTTGTTTCATTTTTTAATGAGGTTGACACAAGAGAAGGAATTGTCCACATATTCCTTGATCATGACCCATAAGAGGTCATGACTTCCAAGAGGTTCTCATCAGATGGGAGAAGAATGCTTTGGAAGGAGAGATTTGGTTCCAATGCCCCGAGTACATAATGTACAACACCACTGGATTGATCATTAGTTAATGTAGGCATGGAATGGGTTGCCACATAATTAACCTATGGCAAGGATGATACCATTGGTACAAAAGGACAATTTAGGGAAGATGGCTAACTAGAAGCCATATTTGGACCAAGAAATGGAAGCCAGTCAATGGTGACAATTCTGCCTTCATGTAGGAAACAAACCACAAGAAAGAGTGTTGAAACAATGGCTCCCATGTCATAAACATAGTCGCGACCAAGAAGTAAATTGTAATCTAAAGGGCTTGGGACTACCATCACATTCAGATAAACAATTTTTCCTCCCAACATAATAGGAAACTGAGGAAGGATCCCTAATGGTTTACTAGTTCCTCTGTTAAAAGCCAACAAATTTTGGGTAACAGACAAAAGCGTCAGTGAACCAAGCGCTTGCCAAGTAGTTGAGGAAAGGACACTTACTAATGCACTGTCATCTATAATAGTGCTAGATACAATCATATTGCAAACCTGTACTATGATCTGGAAAGGCACATAAGAAGGAAGACAAAGTCCCCCTAGTCGATTCCAATCAAAGGAGGTGAACAAAGTACTTGGAGGGGGTACCAGAAAAATGGGAGAATTAACCCCTTGAGTTACGAAAGCGGGAGGATTTTCCTCCTGTCTTGATGGAATAGGAGGATTGCCCCCAAACTCATTTGAATCTGAAGAAACATAAGGAACCTGAGTGGTATCATATTCACTCTCTTTGGGAAAGGTACGTTTAACTGAAGGTGAAATTGGGTCAATTGTTTCCTCGACCTGTTGATTTGGGTCAGGTATAGACTCATAGTATTCACTTTTAGAGAGAGTAATCTTGACCGACGATTGATTTTGATCAGTCAATTCATCAACTAGTGAAAGATTAAGGGAGAGTCTCCTATAACCAGATGGAAGTCGCTGCGGTGAACCAAGATGGTTATCCAACACTTTTTTGGCTTCATTCAGATAGGGACAAAGGTGAATGGGGTTATTCCCTTCACATAACCTAGAGGGAAACCTAATGTTACCATTCTTTCCATGAAATTTACTACCACTAGTTGATGGTTTGTCACCTGCATGATCTCTAGAAGTTGATAACACAGGATGATGTGAACGGGAAGACCATTCTTCCAAGATTTGAGGAATATCAAGACAATTTCTAAGAAGATGGTTTCCCACACAAAGTTTGAATGGATATCAAACTTCATGATGCTTAACGGATGGTTTCTCATTAGATTTTGCATTCAAAGCAACGGTTACTTGGTTGCCCCTCTGTTGATTTGCTTCTTCTTCCTCTTCTTCCCTTCTTCTTCTTAGCCACATGGTTACTAGTACAAATACTTTCACCAGGCGAAGAGGAAGAAGGTGAGGAAGAAACAACCAAGGAAGAAGGAAAATAGTCAACTTTAGGATCAACTGGATGTTAGTTTTGTCTAGTTGGAGGTGTACTCAATTGCGGAGAAATCACGATATTTTGAGTGAAGGAGGTTGAAAAGAACCATACTGGCAAGCCAATGGTAAATCCCGGTAGGGATAGTGTAGCCATATAAGGTGCACTAATATTTTCAAAAGGAGGAAAAGTACTAGGATTCCCATCAAAAGGAATTCCTTGAACGGTGGACTCCAGATTTGTAGCCATATGTTTCAACCTAAGATCAACTAAGGAGTGAGTGTGGAGGATGTTATCTGCAGTTAATTAAATTTATTTTAATCGAAGTACCATATCAAAACAAAAAGGGATAACCTAGGAAAAAGGTTTACCAAGAAACTGTGAATTGAAGAATAACACTCGGCGAACTGAGAAGTACGGGAAGGTAATCTCCCCGAATGATGTGTTCGGTGTATCATAATGTACAAGGTGTCCGACTCAGTTACCTAAGAATGGATAGTGACCTAGTTTTGTCCTCCCATATATAGCCAAAAGTATGTGGAAGCCCAATCAGAATAAGCGTTGTCTAGTGCAAAACCACACAATGAGAGAATTCCCATATACTTTACGTACTGTAAAACCACCATATATACCCAAAGGTACGTGGATGAGCTACAATATACTCACATAGGTGGAATGAGGTATCACACTCGGTATGTATTGCAGACAAGTTAGCGACAGTTGCTTTATTTTACGATGCCAGAACACATCTCTAGCCTAGACTTCTAAATGCTTTTTGTTAGGTGACAATGCTCCATTAGGTAAATTCAGTTAGATTATAAGTTGATCTTATTTAAAATTTGCCTTTCAAGGTTGACCACTTGATGTATGTTTTCAATTCCTAAAATGAAGCAGATATGAGAAGCCTTATTCTCATTCAATTGAATAATGAAAACCTTAGCTAGTAGGGATAGAGCAATCAGATCTTTGACAAAGAGCAAAGAGCACAACTAATGCAATTTCCCTAGCTATTCCTTTGAGCACACACAAACTTTTTTCATTACAACATGCATGTATTTCTTTTCGATTTCCTTAATGTGAATGTGAACAAAAGGAAAAATGCACATACAATCTATCAATCTTTAATAAGAACGAAGACATTGATGATAGTTTTGTTTCAAAGGAAAAGAAGAATTTACGACACTTTATTTCAGACAAATATTAATAAACTAGATTCTAAATTTGACTATAGACTGATAATGACAAAGAAAATGTTTAAGAAACATTAATCAATCAAGTCAAAGTAGGGCTATACAAGGAAATAAAAAACTTGTTTTCTGAGACATGACATTCATTGATCAATCAGCAAGCAATCAAACATAAGAAATTTGGAAAAAAATCAATTCAAAAGGTGGGAATTTGACCTAAGGTGGCTCAACGAAGGTCAAAGAGCGCCTGACTGCACTGCAAAGCACTGTCTCTCACTCAGGGGTGCTCTGCAGAGCACTGTCCCCTGACCAAGCCTACGCTGATTCTTGAGAGGCCACTGAAGAGTCATCTAACATCAATTTTTTACCAAAATTCAATGCAAAAGACTTGAAATATAGTCAGTGAACACAAGTAGGGTCTACAAGAATGTCCTAGTAGGTCGATAAGCTACTAGGAAAGGTGATCTTCCCCAGCGGAGTAGCCAATTTGTTTTGGAGAGTTTTGTATCTATGGATAAATACTAATTCCCTAGATAAGTAGCCATATCTAGAACAATAGTTTAAAGTGTTTTAATTTTTTCTATAAGCAATAGATAAGATGAGAAGATGAGAATACCTACTTGTAGATCTGCTTTCCTCTTGTCTCCCTTGTCTCAATCTTGTTGCTCCATCCTGTACATAATATGCTTGAGAAGTGCCTGTAATCACAACAGGAAACAAAGAATTGATCAAACCAAAAGATCTATTGAATATAAGTGAAAGGAATCAGATATAATTAACGCACATAAGAATTATGAAACAATACAAACATATGGGTGAAAGGTTTAAACACTTTATTGAATAGAAGAAGGAAATACAACCATTGGTGTCTGATTCAAAGCCATTCCTCCAGCTTTGGATCCCATCCACATCACATCAAACCATTAAAAGCTTGTAGCATTACAAAACTTGCTTCAAAGCCAAATCTCGTAGCAACATTATCTCCTTAGAATTCAACATAATCCCACCCCTGATCACTTAGGTGGGTGGTCAATTTATAGGGAGATGAAGGAGGTTTTGTCATAAATGGTGGCATTTAAGGGCCTTCCATACTTAGAATTAGCTCCATGGAGGAAGGGATGAGAAGATAAGATGCACCTTAACTCATTCCTCATCCATTTTTGAGCTCATAGGAGTTGATAAGTGAGGGAACCTTCTAGATGACTCCAAAAGATAAGAATTTTCCCCAAAACCTATGTGAATTTCACTCAATCTAACCCATCACAGGTGAAAGGAAGCATAAGTTCTCTGCAAAGCACCCTCGCATGGACTTAACTGCTCTGTAGTGCACCCTTACATGGTCCTACCTGCGCTGGTTCCTCTAGAGGCTATTTCTGGATGTCTTCAAGTCATAAACCTGTCCGAGAAGGAGGCATTAAAATGGGTGATTTGTTTAGGGCATGTAGCAACTAAAATTAGGGTGTTATGAGCCCTAAAACATTGATCTAGATGATGGGATTGATGTGAGCAAATGTATTTGTAACACTATGGGAGTAATGCAATAGTATTGAACCATATAAATAAATCCTTCAACATCATCATATATTACCCTGTCACAACTGCCTATTGCATTTCATAAAACAGTTTCAATGCCTCTTTGGGTTATCCATTCTGGGTATACCCAACAATCAATGAACTCCAAGAGACTACATTTCAAATCCTAGGATGAGACATCTTCATGCCACCACAGAGTATGGAAAATTTGAGAAACCCTAAGGGTTCAAGATCGCCAACCTGTAGAGCCATTTTCTTCTTGAGACAAAAACAAACCGAAAGAAACAACAAACCATGAGGTTATATTTTTGTCACTAACAGAACTAAACTTTACTGCCTAAGTAAGAGGGTCGACCTTGAACAACTCAGAGAGGTCATGAATTAAAATAGTTGGAACATGATTTGATCTAAAATTCTCTATAAAGAAAACTAATGGTAAGAAAAAAAATAGGATGGAACCCTTACCTGTAAATGGCACAGAAGTGGCTACATCCTCATGTTTAGGATCTAAATGCATTCCTGAGAAAACACAAATTCTAGGAGCTAAATGCATTCCCGATAAAACACCAAGCAAGTACAATCAATTGTCTACCCTAATTCATTGGAAAAAAGCCGATCAAATTCTTTAGAGACCTAAGTTGAGCAGGGAACATCCATACCCAAGAAAGCTAAAAGGTTTCATACCTTAGCAAGCCGAATTTCTTTTGTTATAGATTCCCTCACATATTGTGATAAAACGCAAGAGAAAAAAGGATTTAGATCGTGTACTTTTTGAATATGAGACTAGGCTTTGGCATACCACGAATATGAAAAAAATGGAGAAACCTTAATAGTGTAGGTGGCTACCCTAACCACCAATGGAATCATCACCATGTCAATTATTGATTATTATCACAGTGTTAATGGTGAAGAACTGTTAGTAAAACCATTGAAGTGTAGATATATCCAACGATAGACAAATTTTTAATTATCTAACATGTAATCCGAGGGCACATACGGTTACATGGTGGAAGTTGGGGGAGTATTTTTCAAAAGGGAATGCCTTACAATGTAATTAATTCAATTCATTTGGTGGAGCATGATTCCAAGGGAGATGGTGAAACTGAAAACCTTTTGATGAAGCTTACGAACCACTTAAGTGAGCTCATGAAATGAAATATACCTACACACAAAGAAGAGTTTCTAAATAGTCCATCACTTCCAAGTATGTATCTTACATCTACATTACACAAATTAACTCTCTTTGGGTTTCCTTCCACATTATGTATTGTCGTCTTCTCTACAAGTGGGAAAAGAGTTGAACAACATTTTCCCATTTTAATCTTACAAATTATAATAGATATGCTAATTATTTTAGGATTTATTTCCATATTATGATTCATGGGGCAAGGGATTTTCAAATATTAAGAGATATCATTCCAAGATAGTCTTCTTATTATGAAAAATTAGTCATACCAAAGAGAATAGAAAATGTTGAATTCTTAACATTATGAAAATGTCTTCAAGAATTTATTTGTCATAATTAAAGAATTTGAGGTTAGGTAGATAAAAAAATGAAAAATGAAAATTTATTTATGCCATAAGTTGTTCCTTTGGGAAGAACTCCCCTCCTAGACATTGTGTGCCTTCATGAGTCCTCAATGTTGTGTGTTAAACAATCAAAACATTTTCCACCATTGGATTAGTGGAATGTAGTTAAAATCATTAGCATCCACTATGGGAGAAATACCATACTGCGTGCATTCATTTTTGGGGATATATATTGAGGAAAAAATGGCATATGTTGAGAATATAATAGAAAGTAAAGGGTTTTTATATTATCTAGTACAAAAATGGAGCTCAAAGTTAATAAAAAAATATAAAGGGGTATAAAAAACGGATGCCTATAATATCTTGTAGAAGTAGGGGTTTGTTAAATTGAGAAGTTGTATTGGGTTTGTATTGGTAGGGGATTAAAAAAAGTGACTTTTAGAGGTATTTTCCAATATGTATTCAAATTAGGGGTGTTGTTTAGCATGCCATGAATGCACGTGATATGTCAAAATTTCATTGAGTGATGCCCTCATGGACAGTTCAATTGAATGGCACATGATATATAAAAAGAAATGTAAAAGCATTGATGAGGGGTCTAAAATTTATAAAAATCGAAAATGACCTCAACATGCATTTTTGAAGGAAACATAAAAAATGAGGGTACAACATCCAATCTTGAATTTCATTATAAACACTCTAATTTGTATTATCTAGTCATCTATGCAAAGATAAGATTTTGGAGAATGTCTCTTATTGGTGATGCTAGAGTAAGTTTGTTGCTATTGTAGTAAAAATCTACTTTCTCATCCTACGGAATAGTCTGGACTTAACAAATTTCAACACATTGAGAACAAATGTGTTTTTCATGGCAAAGATATTTTTTTTGTCATTTTTCTTTGTATCTGGACTCCCTTCCAAATATATAATAATAGGATTTGTTATCATGTTTGGGCTTTTCTTTTGGGTACTCTTGAGTGCATGGAAAAACTGACGGGTAGATCAAGAAGGGTTGTATTATTTCTAAACCAACTGTAGCAGCGAAGGGTAAATTGTTATATTAAACCTTACAATCGGTATCTCATATTTGATTTCCTAGATTTTGTTTTCTCATAGTGATGCATGCAAAATGACAGGCCCTAGAATGGTAACGCCAAACTAGAAGGCACTTTTGGTGAAGACCAATGATATGAGGGCCTTAGGAGAAATTGTTAGTCTTGTAGGAGCTCTGAATACTCATGCAATATTAAAAAAAACATGGGTTCATGAAGAATTCTTTTTGATGTAATTTATTAGGTCATACATAGCAAAACAATCCCTTGTAACTAGTCTTATATTTATGGAGATGGGTCTTTGTTTTTTTATTCTATCATTATATTTGTTCTCTACCTCAAATGTATTGTCCTCAATTTGGGGACTTGCTACTCTTCCAGGAGGTCTATAGAAAGCTTGGTTTTCAACACCAACAAGCGAGGCAGTTCCAACACTCAAGTATATTTAATCATAATGTACAATGTAGCAACATTAAAATCTTGAGCAAGGTCTAGGGTATTTCAAAGGACAACCTCGATGGGAATTGAATTAGAAACCAAGCAATACCTTTTTAGTGATCTACCTATTTTCTCAACCTTTGTGCCTAGTATTATACTTTTTTGGGAATATATAGTGCCTTGAAAATGCTCTGGGTGGGAAGAATGATCAGAGGAGCTTTATATTTTCTTGGATTTGGGACCTGGAAGATTACCATGTTGTGAAAAATACATATGGTTGTAAATATTTTTTACCAAATTCCATTTTGGTTTCTATTTAAGTTAATATTTTCATTGTACTCCTTATTCTCTTACACAATGGAATTGTATGTTTTCAAGTTGTATAGATGTTGAATAATTAATTTGCATTCATTATTGAACATGTATAGTAACTTTCTATTCAAGTATGCTTACAATGTTTTATTCAAGTGTATTCACATTTGTTCTTATACTAGAACTTCTTCATGAATAACTTGATTTGTTTCAAAGTGCATGCTATGAGGATTTCATTCAAGAGATACATGCTTGAGGAAAAACAGACTTAAAATGCAGTAAGTTCAACCCCAAACTGTTGTGGATCTTTGCTTGTCAGGGTTCTTATGATGTTTCATGAGTCAAGAAAAGGCACCAAAGGACCTTGTGATGTCTCTTTACTGAAATCTCTTTGAGGACCATAAAAATCTATGATAAATTCCTTGTTTAGTTCTTTATTAATAAAAAGGATCTGTTAAATTGTAGGAACTAATATAGTGTAAGGCAAGGGTGATCCAACTGAAGGAGTTAGTGTTGTTGTAAACTCATCAAACGGGAGACTGATTTGTTTGGGAGAAAATCGAACAAAAAATATTGAAGAAATTTGACTTTCTAACTGAAGGATTCACCCTGGATAAGTAAGAAAATTGTTTGTACTGAAGGAATCAACGAACCGAGATAGGAGATCAATTTTTCTAAGAGAGAGATGATTTTAGATAAGGTGAATTGAGTTGGTATGTATTCACTATCAAGTAAGACTATTTGTGAAGTATGGAGATGAAAATTATCTTGGATGTTGAAGACAGGGTGTTAGTGTCAGTCAGTTCAGCCTATCAACAATGATCAAATATGCTCTTAAAAGGTGTTGTTAGGGTGCAAAATCAATTTTTGGTCATTTTAGTGAGCCTTGAAATAAAAATTTGGTGATTGGTTGTTGTGTCTAGGTCACTACTGCTCCCTTCACTTATTTATGGTCTTCATAACTCATCATGGTTATTATCTTCTTTGAGGTATCATATGTTCATCTACATGTCTTGGGTCATGAAATGGTTAAATTCCCCATTTTAGGTCATGGTCTATGGTTTTACTCCACATGTCATCATGATATCATATGTCAAAACAAAAACATGTCCATAATGTAATTCAGTGGATAAGGGTAGTTAGCATCTCAGGTGGAGTAAAATAAATGTCAAGGTAACATTTTATTTCAAATAAGACAATGTTGCAGTACACTACCTCATCTCATCATTTCTCATAGGGACATTTTTTCGTCAAGATATGTTTCTGATCCAATGGAGAAGAATTTAACAAACGTGAAAGAGGTTTTTGTCAATGATATGCCAAGGAACAAAAATATATTTCTAGTTACACATAGGTATTATGATTTGAAAGAAATTCCAAAAATACACTTGCTACAGGAGAGTTCTTGCACTCCTGGACTATTTGACGTCAAGATAGATTTTTAGGAATTTGGAGCCAGTGTTTCTAGTGCTTAAGGACTCTATTGTGTAGAAAACATCCTAGGATTTCCAATGATACCTTTAGATAGTGACTTGGATTAGTGAAAGGCATCCAAAAGTGATCTGAAATTTGGTGTTGTGCTTTTTTTAGAGATACCCTGGGTTTTTGGAGTGACCTTGGGAAAATCAATTTGTTCTCCCTTCTAGAGTGTCCGAATTACATTCTTGATGAGTCCATCTTGTAGAAGAATTCAAGATCTTTCCAATGAGCTATCAAGCTCACAATTTGGAGTGGTTTGAAGCCTCCAAAAGATGGTTGGAAGGTGGAATTGCTCTTTTGTATACTGCATTGTGTTTTTGAAGGTGGCGTTGCGCTCCTGGACATTGCATTGGACTTCCATGAACTATGATGTGCTTGTGCTAGAGCAGCCTAAAACTCATCAAAACTCACTTAAATTTCGAATTTGAGCTTTCATTCCTGCTTCTTTCTATTCTAAGATTGTTCACAAGTTTTCTATCACAGTGGAGGGAGATTCTTCACCATCAAAAAGGAGAAAACACAATTAAGGAGGAAAGATCCTCATATATGAGCCTATAAACTGCAATGAAATTAGCTCATCACCATTTATCAAGCATTGCTTTGAATACGTCAATTGCCTAGCTTTTCACAAAAGGTTGTGTGAAGTGGGTTTCCATGAACAATTCACTGATTGAATTCCCACCCATCTAAAAGGGGAAAGAGCCATGATAGCAGGGGTTGAGTTTACATTTTTAGTGGCTGCCATTTCACTTGCTACAAGGATACCCAATCATGGAGAGTACTAGTTTAAAGGTATGAGCTTAGACCTTGAACTTTACAAGTTTTTCTTGAAATCACCATATAGAGAGACCCATACACACATCATCCCATTCAGGTACCTGTTGGATAAGTATGCACCATTGAAGAAGGTTGTAATGAAGTTTTTCACCTGTGAGGGGATATTTTCTAGATTGTATACATATCACATTGGGCTTCTAATGCACTTTACAACTAAAAAACCTCTCAACATTTGTAATTATCTATGTAGAAGCCTTGTTAAAATGTCTGAGAGGGTACAAGTGAAAGAAAAAGAACACTATCCTAGTCTTTTTCATCGCAGCTTGATAAAGATTGTAGTTCTCCATCAGCTATCAGAGAAGAAGATGACATGAGATTCATTCATAGAAACAACTTTTCAATGGTATGAGACTATCTTTTCAGTTAATCATCAAAACATATCAACCCAATAGCTGGAGGTAAAATCATCAAGAAATTCAGTGGAGGTTCCCAAGGCATCTAAACTTGAGCTGACTAGAATGTATCAAAGAGGGAAAAGTCTTGTGTTTACTTCTCAAGTTGAGAAAATGGCCAAGCCTTCTACATCAACAAAACAAGGATCAAAGGCACAAGATCAAGACCTAATTGAGCATGATTTTGAATTGGTGGACTTGGAAACAACAAATGAACCTTCAAACATGCAACATTCAACTTAAGGCTAGACATCTCATCATGGAGTAAGAGAAAACTAAGTTGATGCAACAAGGAGGCAAAGGAAAAGTAGTGTTGGAGCCTAGTGAACATGAGGAAACTAACAAAAAAGATAGAAAAAAGAGGCCAAGGACCAAGGGACTCAAAAAGGCATTGAAGGATGAGAAAGGACATAATCTGCTAGATGAAGACCTAGACATGGAGGACATAAATGCATTGGAGATAAATGAGGATAGAGATTATTGGCTAAATAAGGTCAATGACCACTTAGAAAATATTCTTGACAAATACATGGCCCATTGAGACACATGTCCCATTATTATCAGACTAAAAGCATGATATCCAATGTCAAGCTCAAGCAACTGAAAAATAAGCTAAAGGAAACCCTAAAGGAAAAAAATTGGAGGGATGACTTGGAAATTCTTGATGTAGCATCCATGAGGGCTTGAAATACCTCATTTCCCACCTCATGACCAATTTTGAAGGTTTTATGAGCATTTTGTTTTTACTATTTTGGTGCCAAATTCAAAAATTGAGCTAGTCACAAAAGCTCAGTGCCTTGGCACTATGCTTTTTCCTCAGACCTCCAAATGAAAACTGGATTACACTTTTAGAGACATAATGACCTCCTCATAAAACCCATATCATATTTCTCAGAGAGGACTCAAATTTTGAGAAAAAGGAGAAAAAGTGGTAAAAAATTATCATTCTTCCACTCTTTTTGAGACACGCTGCACTTCTGGAGACAACTTGCGAGGATGCATATTTGAAGCTCTTTCCATGGGTCATTTTAAAAAAATCAAGATGTTATGGAAATTAGATAGGAAAGGATAGTTAACCATTCTCTCATATCCAATTTTGGACTTCAAGAAGGCACCCTAAAGTGGGCTCAAAATTGGCACTACACTTCTGCAAATTTCTAAGTTTTTATTTTAAATTTCATTGTGTAATTTCCTAATTTTCAGTTTGACTTGGCGAAAGTCAAAATTCATGATGTAATTGAAGTAGTTCAAAGTTAGATGATGTAATAATGAATAAATAGACATGATAGGTTTTTTTTATGGTTAATTAGGCCTTAGTAAGGAAGTAAAATTCAAAACAAAGTCTAAGAGAAGAGTTTGTTTTTGACCTTCTCACTCTTACCTGTTGGTTGAGAGAATCCTAGAAACTATTCCACCACCTAGGAATTCAACTACTGAAGGTGGGGAAGCTATTTAATTGAGCCTATATGTATTATTTCTCATTCGGAGAGACTGGTTGGACTTTTGTGGAGAGTCTTGGTACCTTATGTTCTCTTACATCTAATACAAGAGCAGTTGCAACTATATTTCAGGAATACTTGTTCAGCAAGTCTATGGTGTTATTTTTCTTTCAAATTAGCTTCTAATTGATGAAATCATTTCCCTTTTCATGGTTTATCTTCTTCCTATGGTTTCAATTTCATTTATATACACAAAATTCTTATATTTAAGGTCTGTTTATATGGAATCATGCTTGTGTTTGTTTTTTTATAAGACTAATGAATTCATGATGTTACATGCTCATTATGTTCTCTTAAACTCTCAGACATATACTATATTGACAACACTTTAAGCTTAACGTAACACACTGATATCTATCTCCTTTTTATACTTGTCACTGCATACTTGAAGCCTTAACCTAATTACCTACTTTAATCCTTAGTCCAGCAAACCAAAAACCCTAAATTCATAAATACTCAAACAAGACTTATATATCTAGCCTAAAACCTATTTCTTTCTAGTTATTCATTGAAAAATCCTTAGAGAGATCCCTCTCTAGTTTGGTAGGGCTAGCTACTGAACTAAAAGTGTTTTCGAGGTTACGACTTTCGATCTCCTCCTCAAACTAAGAAATTGTAGGGGATAACATAGGGAAGCATACAAAAGTCTTGGTCCTATCATAGTGTCCATAATATAGACTTCAGGGGAAGAAAAAATCAAAGACTATTGAGAATGCACCTTCAAATTAATTTTAAGGGTCACCTTATGGGTTTTGAACCCCTTTGAATTTGTTGATCATATTTAACCATGTCCTCTAAGTCCACATCTCAGTTGGCTATGCCAAATCAATGCACATGATCACTAATAATGAGATACCATGCAAAATATAATAGATAACCCCCCAGATTTATCTTTTGGATTTTTAATTGTGATCCCTTTGTCATATATTAAAAACTAAATGTTATAATTGGAATTCCATAGAATCTCCAAACTAGATTCAAAACTATTTGTTTGATACAACACTGCCACTACACAGGAATGGGCACGAATCAAAGAATGATTATTGTTGGACTGAGAAGGATCTATCAAACAAAAACATCACATTTCTAAATTTAATTAAGAGATATTTATGAGCTCAGCCTTAGATGAACAATTTAGTCATTTAAGTAATATTCTCAAGACTTTTGCAATACATAATTTAGAAGTTATCATTCCATTCAACACTATCCCTTTTCTACATTTATTTAGATAGGTTATTCTAGTATATCAACTTTAGGATAAATTAATGCTATTAATATGAACATGTTTGAATTTTTATTTATTTATTTAACTTATTTCATTATCCAAATAATTCTCCAAACCTAAAATTTCTTTTTAAATAAAATAATTCATATTTATAATTTAAATATTCAATTAAATTGCATAACATATCACATCTTCTTTCATCACTGCTACTCCTCTCTATGTTATCGACATGGGGATTCACTCAAAGAACCTCTAACATAGCACATGCATTCATGGCATACTAAATAATACCCTCAATTTGAATACATATTGGAAAATATCTCTAAAAATCACTTTATTTAACCCCCTACCAATATGAACCCAATACACATTCCCAACTTAAAAAACCCCTACTTTCACTAGATATTATAGGTATCCATTTTTTTGTCAACATTTTTTATACCCCTTTATATTTATATCCATTTATTTTCATTAACAATGCTAAGAAAGTTATGCACCTAGAAAGAATAACCTAAATTCTAGGTAGTTGAAAACTTGAAAGTTTCAATATAAAAGATGTAGATATAAGTTGGTTGATTTACAAATACATGGAAAATTTGAGTAGAAAATACATATAATTTAACTTTCAATCGCATCAATCTTCTTTTGCATACTAAAAAATATACACTATAACCTTTCAAAACAAAACTTCGATAACCAACACAATGGTGAACCTTTAATTTTGTTTATAGAGTAGGAAGAGGAGAGAGTACAATGGATATGGATAGATTCAAAATCCTATCCAGTTGGAGTTTTTCAAGTAATAGCCCTAATCATATCACCTAGTGCACCATAGTTGCATGGGAAGAGTGCCAAGTAAGTGTGTCTCCATCAAAATATGAACTGGATCGTGCAAGAATGCATCCCTCTTTAAGATTTGGGTCCTCTACTTAAGATGGGAATTTCTCATGCATAAGTATTCTAATTGAGTAATGATATGCACCCTATTAGTAAGAATAGATAATGCATGCTAAAAATAACAAAATAAAAGATCTAATAATAGCAGAAAAACTCTATCCAAAACTAAAATTGTTAAATTTGAAACAACATCTAAAATAGAATTAACTGAAATTGTGACTTATGTGGCCTTAGCGTGCATGCACCCTCTTCGAAAAATAGTCTATTTCACTATCTCTTGTGGCATGCATGTGCACTCTACCAAGGAATAATTGGTATCATTGTCTCCTTCACTTTCATTCAACCTATTCATCACTAATTTGTAAGGAACGGGTGAAGGTGCCATATATTTTGTCTTCTCTAATGCCCAGTCATTGGGATGATCCCTCGTGGAGCAATAAGTAAAAAAATATTAACACACACATTAGACATAGATCATAGAGGTATTTATAACTTGATGCATGTATGTTATGGAGCAACGCTACTTAGGAGAGAGAGCAGAAGCAGGAGGTGGGAGTAAAAGAGGGAAGTGTGTGTGGAATAAAGAGCGAGGACCAGCATTTTCAAAATCTCTAAGGATGGGATCAATTTTGTGAGTGAATTTTACATAATATATATATATTTTTAAATATTTTTATGCATATATGTCAACAAAATCATGTGAATAATCAATTTGTGATTATAAAAAAAAAAAAAAAAAAACATTGACTTAGTTACTGGAGAATCCACAGTAAAAACCTTTTCTCGTCAACGTTTCAAATCCCAACTGGCATCCATCATCAGGACTTCTTGAATGTGGATAGTAGAAGAGCTTAAATATCGGCTTGTTTAATAATATTAATTGTAGTTTTTGAATAATTTTTTATTAATTACTGA
>APFE031207493.1:43694-66701 GCA_000404065.3 Pinus taeda | reverse complement strand
AATAACTATTATACTTTGTATTATACTTTGTTAATATATAGTAAGTTTAATATATGAACTAATATTCATATAAGCATTTAATATTAAATAAATATTAGTATTTGATGAATAGTTAAATATTAAGTAATTGGTATTAAAATTGAATTTTTTAAAATAATTAATATTTAATTAATAATTTATATTTGTAATTAATATAAATATTAATGATTTAATAATTAATAATTAATATAATATTAATAACTAATAATATTAATTATTAATTATTAATTAATTTAATGAAATAATTAATATTATAACTTGATAATTAATATCAAGATTTAATAATTAATATTAATAATTAAAATAGTAATCATTATTATGAATATTTACTAGGAAGTGTTTAATTTTTATTAATAGTTTTACTAATTAAAAGATTTATTAATACATATTAATTAATACTTAATAATAAGAATTCATAATAATAGTTAATGATAATAGTAATAGCTATTATCATAATTATTATTGTAAATGCTGTAATAAATACTAGATTATTATTATTACTATCATACTTAAATTATTATAGTAATGCTAATAACTACTAACTATTAGAATAGGAGAGGGATAACTACCTGCTGATTGCTATGCTTGAGATGTATTGGTGATCTTAATTTCTCTAATTAAGTGAAACCAGCTTCCACTAATTTCAATACCATTGTCTCTGTTGAGATTATGTGGATGTTTGATAATTTCAAGAGCTTCTCTAATCTTTCACCTATGATGATGTTCTTCCCTTGCGACAATTGAGGCGCTTTCCAAGCAGACATGGTGCTTAGTTTTTGAGGAATGTTCTACCAAGGCCGAAGTATGAGACCTTCCATTCCTAATATCAGCTCCATGTTCCTTGAGTCTTGTCTACAAGGAGTGACCCGTTTCACCAATGTAACTTTTTCCACATGAACAATTTATTTTATAGATTCCCTTAAGTTGATGTCTATCAATATTATCTTTGATAGACCTCATACCTTGCGTAATAGTTCCAAGTGCTAAGAATTGCATGATTATGTTTTTCTTCCTTAGGATTTTAGCAATCTTATCTGTTACTCCTTGAATGTAAGATAGAAATACCTTACCAAACTAAGGTTGGTCTTGAGCCTTAGGTACATGAGATAACACCCTTCTTTAAGCTTTCTCTATTACTATTTTAATTTCCTTTTCTTTGTAGCCTATACTCTTAAAGGTTGAAAATAGATGCTACTTTTCTTCATTCAGATGCTCAAAGTTAGAAATTTGAAGGGCTATGATAGAAAGAGCATTTAGAACACCAAACTTCTGGGCTAGGTGATGGTGGGAATCAGCGTGGAGGAAGCTTTCTGTGTAGGTTGACTTCTTGAAAACCTTATGCCCTAAAGAGTCATCCTCTTTCCTGATGATGAGTACATCTAAAAATGAGATGCTCATGTTTTCTTCTAGTTCCAGAGTAAATTCTATTTCTAGAGAGAAAGAATTTAGGTGAATAAAAAAATTGTCAAGCTTCAGTTTACCATGTGTCCATTTTATATTGGTATCATCGATGAATCACTTCCACCAGGATGCCTTCAAAGGGTATGATCCAAGGGATTTCTTTTCAGAGTATTCCATGTATACGTTCGCCACGATTGGCAAAAGGGGTGATCCCATTGCCACACCAGATGTTTGCTCATAATATATTCCTTCGAAGGTGAAAACAGTTGACCGCAAGCAGATTTCAGCCAATCTTGCAGTTCCTGGATCAATAACATCTTTTATAACTTGAATGGCTTCATCAATAGGAATCTTGGTGAATAAGGACAGTATGTGAAAGCTAACAAGGATGTTATCACGTTCTATCCTCTCATTTTTAATAAGATTCACAAAATCATGGGAGTCCTTGATGAAAGAATCAGTATTCCTAACAAGGGTCTTAAGGATTTTTCAACATACTTAGCGCGTTCATAGGTTGGGGAACCAACGGTATTAACTATTGGTCTAAGAGGAACCCCTTATTTATGGATCTTGGGTAACCCATAAATTCTTGGGATATTTTCACAAGAAGGGATTAATTTTTTCTTTAATTTATCCTCAAGGTTGGAATTTGAAATTGTCTTTTTTACCTCCTTCATAATCTTGGGGATGGGATTATTGCTCAGCTTCTTATAGCTGCCACATCTGAGGTGTTCATTCATTCTACATACACAGTCTTCTTTATCTAAGATCACCACTACTTCTCCCTTATCTGCCTTAAGAACTACAATTTTATCATTGTTCCACAAGGATTTAAAAGCTCTTTGTTCTTCTTTACTCAAATTACTTTTGGGAGTTTTTCCCTTTCTCATAATGAGGGAAAACTCTTGTCTTAATGTTTCCTTATCTTCCAAAGGAAGGTTCTTAATCCCATCCTCTATGCTACATATCATATTTTCAATAGGAAGGTTTTTAGGAGAAACTCCAAACCCCAAACCTTTGTTGAGGACACTAATGACTTCAAAACCTAATTCTTGGGAAGATATATTAACCACTTTTCTTCTTAGTTTTGTCTCAAAGGTGTTTACTAAAGACTCATTTCTTCCATTAATATTATAAATGCTGGCTATTGGGTTGGTGTTGTCGTTGTCACTACCTCTTGTTTCATTACTGTTCCTATCTTCCTTACCAACCTCCCAGTTTCTAGCGTCGTTTGTTTTTCTATTGACTTCTTTTCTTGCAATCTTGCATGTTTCTCTATTTTTCATAGTGCTATCATTATTCTAAACACCATTGGCTATACCCTAATTGCTATTGCTAATTCTAGTGCCATCTGTGTTATATGTATTACCTCTGTCCAAACCCTAAGCGTCCAAGATTATCTAGAGAAGCCCTAACCCTCTTAATTTTTGCCCGTATTAGAGAAATGTTTAATTGAAAAAATGTCTTGCTATTATATTTGTAATGTAACCTATGATTAATCTAAGAAAATGGGGGAATGAGATTATTGTCACGACAATTTTTAAGAAATTGAAGGTCTACAACTCTTCTAGCTATCTTCACTATAAATTTTTTGAGTAAAATGATTTCACTCCATGTATCCCCTCCATATAGGCAAATGATTTTGGATTTAAGGCATCTGTGGTTTATATCTTTTGACTTAGTTACCGGAGAATTCACAATAAAAACCATTTTCCGTTAACATTTCAAATCCCAACTGGGATCCATCATGAGGACTTCTTGAATGTTGATAGTAAGAGAGCTTAAATGAAGGATTTAAATAGTTATGAGGAAAGTAGATTTAAGGATGAGATAAATGTCGGCTTGTTTAATAATATTAATTATAGGTTTTGAATAATTTTTGATTAATTACTCATGAGTTAATTTATTAATTTTAAGTATTAGAAATTCTTATTATAATCCTTTATTTTAATATCACTAAACCTTAATAATAATCTTAATAATTAATATTAATAATTAAGATAGTAATCATTATTATAAATATTTACTACCAAATGTTTAATTTTTATTAATTAATTAATAGACTTATTAATAGATCTTAAATAATAATTAATAATAACTATTATACTTTGTTATAGGATAATAATTTAAACTATTTTGATATTAATACTTCATATAAGCATTTAATATTTAATATATATTAATATGTGAATATAAAATATTAAATATATTATTCAAAAAATATTATTAATTATAAATTAGTATGTGAAACGTTGATTTTTAATATATATTTATTTATTCAACAATTCATACTAATCATTCATCAAAATATACTTAATAACAACCTATATTATTAAAATAGTTAAAAATATTAAAATAATTAATCATTTTAATATATAAGTAACTACCCTACCCTATCTAATATTTTGTCCACTGTGGCTTAAAACTACACATAGAGAATATTGTAAATTTTTTCACATTCTAATGAGAAAAATGTATTATATCTATAACTGTTTCATGTATTTGAAATATACATAATATTATTTTACAATATTATGTTTACATGAAAATGATTTATTGAATATATTGGTGCAAGGTCTTCTACTTCAAAATATTGATAATAAAATTATAATAGATATTAATATTAATAAATATTAATATAATATTTTAAAAAATATTTTTACAACATTTTTTTGGATAAAAACTAATTCTATTAAAATGAGAAAAAAAAATATTTACAATGAGGTCGCAGCCTCAGAGGGCGAGTGTCCCAGCCCTCAGCAGAAAAACCAGAATACATAGAAGAACAGCTGAACAAGTTTGAGTACAACATTTTCAGTTCAACAAAAGAGAGTTGTTCCAGAGAATTACTCCTTGCAGGCAAGAAGCGCCGGGCAGAGGAGAAAAAGCTTGAGTGTTCTTCGGCAACCATGAGAATTCTAACAAAAATGAGACCTCCACCAGCCTTTGAGAAAATTGAAACATTGACATACATTCCAAAAAGAAATATGATGGGCTGAGGAGGAGCCGAACGAAACAGAGAGAAAGAACAATTGAAGGACAAAAAACAGAGAGTATAACCCAGAACTTGGACCTTGGAGGCGACGCAGCCCAACTGCACAGAGGGAGAAGTTACTCATGCGAAGTCTGAGGGTCGGTGCCCCTTTTAGCTTGAATATCTTGTGCAGCAACCCAGGTGACCTCTTCATCGCCTTCCGCTCCACCTTCTGAGGGGTTGACAAGATGAAGAATGCCAAAATCGTGCTGAACAGGGCCGCAGACAATCACTTCTTCCTGAGGCAGCGTGCTTTGGCAGTTGGCCTCTTCAACAGCAGGGGAGTCCTCCTGCATATGCTCGGCAGTGAATTTCGGGTCATCCCCTGCATCCTGAGCCAGACTTTCCTCCGGAGATGGAGTGGAGGAGGAGCTGATGGGGTCTTCAGGCAAATCCGCCTCTCTGTAACCATAATGGTGGTCGTGAAGGTGATAATGGGCTGGTTCAGACGGTTGCGGAAAGTGAAGCGGGATGTCTGAAAGGAGGAGTTAGGGACAGGTCTGGCGGGGTTGGGGGGGGGTGAAGACGGAGAGGCTGATGATATTGGAATGATGAGCGGAGAAGGGGAATGCAGGGCTCATCCCCTGGGAGCCGAAGAACCTCCCATGCGCGGAACACCTCGGCTGCAAGGCATTGCGAGCGCCCTCTTGCAGCTATGAAAACTGAACGAATGATAAATGGGGGATGGGGGAGATGCAAGCTCAGCAAGCTCGACCTCCGGAAACCAGAACCAACATTCAATCTTACCAGAATACTGAGACATAGAATGGCGAAGGCGGGGATGAAGCCGAACCATTATATCGTTGTTGGACGCCATAGTCGACCAGATTGGAGGCATAAATGCGCTTGCGGTTTTCTGAGCGCCTTCAATGCCTAAAGGGACCTTCATACCGTTGCACATTAACCTAAACTTATTCCTTTGCATTGAGATCGGGGCGATTGAATGCATGCAGGTGGCCATCTAGGTGCCGTGCGGGAGGAAACGTGCCAGGCACGCGGTGAGGGTGTACCTGCTTGGGTTGGAGATCACCCGCATCTGGGCTGACTGCTTGAGGATGAGGACGATCTTTCTCAACCAGATTATTGAATTCAGTGAGTTGTTCTTCTGTACCTATGCTGAGCGTTGGACCTGAGTAGGCTTCAGTTTCCAGATCTACTCCAACATTGGCTAGAAAGTCTGCTACTCTATTTCAAAATTTTAATAAATTATAAGGTAATTAATCTTAATTCATGTTTTGAAATTTTATTTTTTGAAATTATTCCTTAACACATAATGGTTAATATACCAAGCTATTGATACAACTCAAACACAAAAATATTCCTCCACAATGCGAGGGAAATTTACTATAAATACTTATAGAAAATTTTCAAAATTTTTAAATTTTGTAATCATATTAATTTTTGAAGCGTAAATTATTGATGTATTTGTAATATAAATTATTCCAACCATTTTATATATATGCTTGCTATGTTTTTTATTAAAATTAATTTTTAAGCAATATATTGATTTCAATTTTACTATATTAAAATGTTAATTATCATAATCCTTGAATATATATATATATATAATCTTAACAAGCGCATAAATTTAATATATGATGGTAAAAATTTAAAACGGTACGTAAATCTTAAAAACAAAAAATTATAATAATGAGATGCAAATAATTATATATAATGTTAATATATTAATTACATTTAAATTTTTATATATATATATATTGTTATAAATTAAAACACATTATAGATAAGTTATTCGTTTTGTGTAGATTTGGGGTTTCTTTGAAAAAAACTATAACCATCCCTTAGGTCTAATTCTAGTATTTAAAAGATACACTAACTGCAAGTGTGGAATTGTCATTTGAAAAGAAAGGAGAAGCTACAACCCAAACATTGCCATTGTTAAAACCTCGTCCTGGGCCTAGACACGGTATTCAGGACCATACATTATTTTTTTTAGTTACAGCTACACCCAAGACGTTGTCAATTGGGTATCCAACCATCTTTGTACCCAAAGTAAAACTCTAACCGCGATAAGAATATTTTATTGTTTTTTAGCCTGCGTTAAAGCTTGTTTATGGAGCCCACTCACATAACGGCCATGAAGAAGTGCAAAGTGAAGATCTAGCCAAATGTTTTGTATCAGTTATCTAGAGTTTAAAGCCATAGAGAAATTCATAGCTGACTACGGTAAAATGTTGTATGAATGAATATCATGTAAAATTTTAAAAGGAGATACCGTAAAAAAAAAAATGCGGTTAAAATAAATTTTGTAAAGTGATTTAAGGGTTAATTTTTGAAAAAGTGAAAAGGGTTTATTTTTAATCGGAACGTCTCATGTCATGTTTTTTTTTAATTTATGGGCATGAGCCTTTCATTTTGTGCCATGTATTTTTTTACAAATGGCCTCAACCTGTCTCACGCCAATCTAGATAATTTATGCTACGTGTTTATAGATTAAAAAGTCCAAAATTGATACTTATACAACCTTAAAAGTTCCAAAGGGAATCTGTACATCCATCCTAGCAAAAATTCTTAAGTATTGTCATAAACTAGATCAGAGAGAAGAATTCATAAGTTATTTTTTACTAAAGGTGTTTTAAAAGGAAATATCTATATAATTTTTTTATTTTTTTTGAATATTTGGGATAAGTTGTTTAGTGTTTGAGTATGAGAAGAAGAGATGAGATTAGTGTAGTGATAAGACATTTTTAAGGTTTTAATTAAATTTGAAATCAAAATGGCCTCCCATTTACTATGACGGAGATATTAGAGAAGCATGTAATGACTTTTAGTGGAAATCAAAACTTAAAGTCTCATACTAAAAGGTACAAACTATTTACTATGGGAAATAAAAATGAATATTTCTTTGAAGAATTTGGATTGTTGGGAAGTGATAGTCACAAAATATGAAGAACTAGATAGTGAATATCTAATAGTAATAACAAGAGCCCAAAGGGATGCAATAAAAAATAAAGGAAGAAAGGATTCAAGAGCATTACATAATCAACATAGTGGAGTTGACGAATCCATATTTCCTAAGATTTCCATAGAAA
Source organism: Pinus taeda (assembly GCA_000404065.3). Taxonomy (NCBI): domain Eukaryota; kingdom Viridiplantae; phylum Streptophyta; class Pinopsida; order Pinales; family Pinaceae; genus Pinus; species Pinus taeda. Next base: position 59,174 of record APFE031207493.1, on the reverse strand, counting down.
ACAATGCCCATCAAGCTTGGGATATTTTGTAAAAGACATACGGAAGAACAAACAAGGTCAAGAATTGCAAGCTTTAGGTTCCCCAGAAGAAGTTTCAAATTATGGAATTGAAAGATGTTGAATCAATAGATCGTTTTATGACACAAGTCATGGAGGTAGTAAAGAAACTTAGAGCTCCTGGAGAGAGTTTCATATATTAGAAGGTGGATGATAAAATTCTTATAGCCTACGACCTTGATTTGAAATTCTTGTGCATGCTATAGAAGAAAGTAAATATTTGACACATTTTTCAATTTTAGAACTAACAGTTTCAATGTTGAATTATGAATCAATAATTAAAGGTAGAAATGAATCAATAGCAAATTTTGTTTATCTCAAGTCCCAATTAGTACAGGAAGAGGTGTAGGTAGTAGAACCAAAGGTGGAAGAGGAAGTGGATATTCTATCCGCAAATAAATTGCATCAAGTCAACCTAAAAATCCATAGGATTAGCCACAAAATCAAAGAAGAAAATGAAGAAAATGAAGAGTTCAAATCAAGTCAATGGGAGGATTTTTTTAATTTCTAACTTGTATTGGTGATTTAAACATAGTTACATGGGTATTCTTCATTAATAATAAATATGATACATTTGAGAAGTCAATCCCATGATAGAGAAGCAAAGTGGAAAGAAAATTAAAGTATTAAGATCATATGGAGGATATGAATATAATTCGAAAAGGTTTTCAGCATATTGCAATGATCAAGGTATCAAGATGTAGTTTACAATAAGGTACAACCCATAGGAAAATGGAGTAGTAGAAAGAAAAAGCTATACCATTATGAATATGGAAAGAAGAATGTTTTCTTTTTGTTCTTTATGGGGTAAATTGTATTTCCTTCCAAATTATGTAGTAAAAGATAATATTGATAAATATTAGCGAAGTCTCTCATCAGGGAGAGTGGAACAAAGCCAAATTCTCACTCTCCATAGAAAGGAAAGAGATAAATGAGCATTAAGATAATCAAAATTTAATATACAAAAAATGAAAATATGGCCTAACCAACATTCGAAATAGGTTGTAGGAGAAAATTATTAGTAGTGCAAAATCATGACATAAAGTAAGAATAAGGATCAAACTTCATTGATGTAGCCTCGATGAGATATTTATTTTCACCGAGAATGGCTCTAGTCTCGGGTAGGACGTTAAGGTGCTATTCTTTGCACTCCATCTATCAACCTAGGTCTTTCGTATGGTGACGTAGATGCTTGAGAGAATGGAAGTATACCACTCGATGCTCATGTTGGTCCAATAAGGATTTGGAAATGATGAACTTCATGTTCCAATAGAGATCAATTGTGTGCATATCTATTGAAATGCCAACGAGTGTGCCTAGTGTCTAGTACCCTGCATTCCATATTAGTAAGAATGACTATGTCTAAGAGCTAGATCCTATGAGAGGTTCCCTCTCCTCATCATGGGTTAGTAACTCTTGTATTGATTTGATGGATTAAAATAATGCTCAAAATTGAAAGTGTGAAACAGAACTCGAAACCTATACGATTAGATACATCTCGACGATCTGAATCCAATGCAACTCATTTCATTCAAATATAACATCAGATGCTCTCATAAATGCATTCTGATTGATTTGGAAAATAGGTAATTTTTTGGCAAATAGATAGGTGACTCGATATTTTGGGCCAGTGGTAGGCTTCCACATGGCCTCATCTGATTAGTTGAAAAGTTAACAAAAAATGGATTTGCATAAATTCTCCAATTTTCTCCAAGGTCGAATTTTTAATTATTTATTGTTGACTGGGGTTTTTTGTGGCCAATGGTGGAAGGCCACGTGAGCCAATCAGAGGTGGCCACATTGCCTCCAAGTGGCACATTAAAAAATTTTAAGGCTGAACAACACCCTCGATATTCAAAACTGAGGCCTCCTACCAATCAACCAAGGTCAGCACCATCGCACCACCACCATATCTATTGTAATATGTTAATTTTGAATTATATTTGATTTTTTTGGTAAGCGCATATAGGGGATGGTTCAGGCTAAGCCCTAGCCCATGGCCACCCTTCACCACATAATAGCAGGTGGGGGGCCAAGGGCTAGGGCCTAGCCTAGCCCTCAAAGCCCATGATCACATCCCGAGCCAAATCATAAATGGAGCCCAAGTCCAATGGTCGAGCGGAAAAATGGAGGGGAGGCTAGCCCCAAGTCGTATGACCCACAATGTGACCAACAACACGTAGTTTTGAGGGGCTATCCCCTAAGGGGTTGAAACATGGTCATATGCACTGCATGGAACCAAGGGCATGCCGAGGACATGGGCTAGACAAAGCCTCCAAAATTTGGCTCCCTATGTGGTCACATGACACCACATGACCATGAATTTTGAGACTCGAGGCTTAATGGTGCCCTAAATGGTCCTACAAATCCACTGACCAAGCAGGAATTATGCTAGCTTTTGTGAATTGGTTCTGCATTTGGAATGCTCAAGCTTGGTTGAGGCTGAATTGTAGGATGGTTAGCTACAGAATTTCGGGAAAGGAAAAAACAATTATAAATTTCGCAAGTTTTGGCCAATGAAGAAAGAACCAAAATTGGGGTTTTTTATAGTGTTGAATCCATTGAAGGCACCGGTTCTTTTATTCTATGAGTTTAAATCATATAAACCCAGTTTTGAGCATTTTTAATGAAAGAGGTCCTTCATTGGAAGTTGGAGCAGGAGATGTAGCCCAATAGAGGGGTTGATGCCAACCTAAGCCACATTATACCATAATGATGCGGCCTAAGCCACATATACCCACAGTATGAAAATTCTATTGCATGTCACACTATGTGTGTCCCAATAATTCCAAATATTCCATATATAGGGAAAATTCTCCTTAATTAATGTTCAAGGCTTCTTAAATAAACTCTATGTGACAACATTCATTCAACTATCCATAAGTTATAGCGTTGGTTACTTTTCACCTTTGACGCTTATCAACCATACCCTAGTCTTTAGACTTTGGTCAAAACCCAAAAACTTAACCCATAATACACTAATATCGCTTATTTATAATTTCCATATAATAGAAATATTTCAAACCCACACTTAAACCTTACCTTTCCACCACTCTTCAAACCTTTGCACATATACCAATGCTCTCCTTAGCGTGCTAAATCTCTGCTGTCGATCCCATTCCCCAATCAATGATTATCACATCACTCGATCATCAGCTAACCCAGACGATCTCTATTGTTGATTTTCTCCACCTAATCCAATAGCTATCGCGTCCACCATTGATCAATCCCATGCGATCCAATAGCTATCTCGCAATCTCACATGGAATTGTGCATGAATGATATTAGGTCGAGAGCACACAAGAAAAGTGGTTTTTTCTTTCCACTGTGTGCTACGTGTCAGCTGCTAAAGGTAATCACATGAAATTTTGAAAGGCCGCTTACTACCTTTAGGGCATGGGAGAAATTGCTTACTCCTTGTGAGATTGCTTCATCCTTCTTCTAGCATGTGGGTTTAATCTCCACCGTTCATCTTCTTAACTTTATTGTGTGCGACATAATATTAGTCGTCTATCACACATAAACTCGTCCATTGATCTAACTGATCCAACGGTTCCTATGCATTGTCACGTTCTTTTGTTTCTTAATGTATAATCGCCAATTTGGCTTTCTGCTTGTATATTTGTCTTTGCCTCATGATATTCACTTGTTCTGATCTCGATCTCCACTTGCACCTTTATGCATCCTTCACCTTCACTTTAACATTAAATACTTTCTCCAATACTGTCTATGTAAAACCATAACACTCCTCTCTACACTTCTTCTCTGATTCTGCACACCTGTAACCTACCTTACAGAAAATTAATCAAGTTCACACACAACCTATAATTCAAATACACATAACACAAACTCATAATTGAGTTATCTGTATTAATAAACAACCATATACAAAAGGTTTTGTTAACCAATTCTGGTTCAGATCCTTAATCTATTGAACTAAATCCCGAATATCCTCTAAGTCCAATTTTAACTCCTATAATCCCTAAGAATCCTCTCTAATTCCACGAATCATGACACCACTTCCTAGTCTAAGACTTAAAATTGATTTCCAACTCTCTTAATCTCCACTAATCACTCATCATCACTCATGTTCTCCTACATTCGAGAGCACTTACAAATATCCTCACAATATCTAAGTAATTCCTATTCTAATCACTTAAAACATTAATAATTACATATATAGGAATCCAACTTCCTTGAAAGCACAAGACCCCTAAGTTAACTAGAATATAATGAAATTGTTGAGTTATATGCTCCTACATCAGACTCCCAAGGTTAAAATAATCATCAACTCTTGATCATGTGCTTCCTACCTTTGTCTTCCTGGATCCCATACTTTGTTCTGTAATTTGTCTTTGGTTACTGTTGTTGTTTGTTGTTGTTCTCCAGGTTTCCACACTTTATGTTTCTTTGCCCTGCTAGCTATGCTTTCACAGTTTGCTGCGCTCTTTCTCTTTGTGCTGCTTCTTGGCCTTCTTACTACTATTTTCTTCTAAGGCACCTTCATCATCAATCTTATTATTCTTTCAATCTCTATGTCCAATTTATCTTTTGACTGATAATTACTTTACCATTTGTTGTTGTGCTCTGTCCACTCATCTTCAAACTGTTGTTTATTGTCTTCTATTTAAAGTTCTTGGATCCTTACTACTGCCCTTTCATCCTTACCCTCTTGTTGTTGTCCAAATAACCTCTATTCAATATCTTTAAATTTACTTTCGAAAACTAAATTATCCTCCAATTTCCTTTGTACTTGATTCCTCTCAAATACATCACTATGTTTTTCATTGATTCCAATAGATTTTCTTTCCTCTTCTTTCTTTACTTGGTTTCTCATTTGTGCCAAATTTTCTCTAGCATCTGCAACAAAACCTGCACTCACAAAACAATTATTAAGATAAAAAACATAAGGCCTCAGTGCCTCTTCTTCCTTTGGCAACATTTCAGTATGCTACTATGATATTTCCTCTTTTATCAGCACATCAATATGTTGATTCCTCAAAGAACCTTCTAAAGAATTCTATAAAGGATTTTCAAAACTGTCAACAAGTCTCTTTTCCACACCATCTACTTCAATGATTTCTTTCTGCCCCTGTCCACTGTGGTGAACTCCTTCATCTATAATCACACTTTCATACTCTAAGTTTTCAAACAAATACTCCAGTAATTCAATTTCTCTGTGACACTTCATAAGTACTTCATCATCTCTTATAATTCTTGCATTTGTACACAATTTATTAGTTTGAGAATTACAAGGTTCAACAGTCTCAACTGTTTCTTCACTTGTCAGTTCTTCAGACTGAATCTCATCTCCTTCTTTCACAACAAATTGTTCCTGGTTTGTAATAGCTTCAAACATCAATGTATTGATAAATTCTTTCTACTACAATAATTCATTGTTTTTCCCATTTAAGAGACATTGTCCATCATTCTTTACTTTAGATATCCATCTTCTAAAATATACTCTTCCATACTTTTAACAGCTTCAAAAGACTACTCATCCTCTGCAAAACCTTCCTTTGTTAGTAACCAATCGTCAAATGTCCTTTCTCCCTTTCCTAAATCTTTAGAATAGACTTCTTCTTTCTTAACATATTTTAGTAGATGTCCTTCTTCTTCAATACATTTTGCCTTGATGTCCCTTTGTAACCCTTCTTCCAGAGCTATCCTTGTCTCATCATTTGCATTAATATTCTCTTGCATTTGTTTTTCATTAATAACATTAATTAGATTCATTAGGTTACCTCTCTAAGACAATATTCCTTCGTTCTTCATCAGAATAAGATCCTGATCTCCATCTCTATGACAGCTTTAAATGATTGTCTTCTCTCATTAAGTAACCCAACCATAGACTCTTTCTAATATAACCAGTCAAATTCTTCCTCTTCAGAGAAATTTTCTTTCTCACATTTTACTTCAAGATCTTCATCCATCCTAAAGACATTTTCACAAAGTTGCTTTTCTCCTACAATACCTACTATCATACAGAAGCTATTAGTTTTAAAAACATAATACCTTATGATCTCACATGATGCTCCAGTCATCATATCTCCTTTTTGTCTTGAATTCTCATAATAATTCATAAGATCTTCCACAGATATCTAGTCTTCATCTTTATCCAAAATTTCACCCTGTTCTACTTCACCAATGGAAACTTCCATTTCCAACTTAGCTTCTCTGAGTTCTTCCACTAGCCACTTTACTTGCCTCTATTGTAGCCCACTCTGTAACTCAGACCACTTCACTACCATTTTCCTCAAGACCCAATCTTGTATTTGGTTTTCTTCTAGTATAATCCTTAATACATTGAGTTGTTCTTTTAACTCTGTAATCTACTTGTCACACTCCTCTTGACTCATTGTTTTTCCATTTGCCTTGGCATCCTCCTTCTTCACTTTTCTTTTGTTGTGGTCTTCCTCAAAACCTCTGTTATCTCTATTATGACTATCAGTAGTCATATTCTTCTCTATCTTCATGAGTTCCTCACTCATTTACTATGAGCTACATTAAAGCCTCTGCAACAGCAAGTCCTCCCTGCTGCCACTTACCTCACCAAGCTTTCCTTTGTACTTGGTCTTTTGGAAAGCACTTGGTTCTCTATCTTTGGAAACTCTTTGGGCACTTATATCTAATCCTTCTAGGCTTCAACTCATATGCGCCTTTTATGAACACAACTATCCTCATGTATTTCAATCACAAATGAAATACTAGGTTCTGACCACCTCTTCTTTCACTTAGGAATTATTACCAACTTTCTTCATCCCTTAGCAATTCTACCCAAATCCTTTGTGGAGTTACCTTTATGATCTTCCTGTGAGCTGTAACAATACCTCTACAGTAACAAGTCTCCTTCTTTCTACACATGCCTCACTAAGTTTCTCTCCTCTGAGCTCAGTCTTTTGGCATCTCTCTGATTATTTCCTTAGGAACCGATTGAGCACTCCTTGCTCTAGGTTGCTGCAATCTTCTCGTCTTCAAGACCTCTACATGATTTTGTTCTACCATTTGCATGTACTTTGAATTGATTGTTCTCTGTTTTCTTTGCATCTACAAATTCTGCTACACTTTATCTCTTAGTGCCTACTGTTTGTCAGATTAAAAATCTGATCTCTTCTTTCCTGCATACACACCTTCAAAACATAATTATGTTATAAGTTTCCTCAGAGAATTCTTACATGCAGAATTTCCTTGTTATGCTCTGATACCAAATGATGCCAGCCTAGGCCACATTATAGCGTAATGATGTAGCCTGAGCCGCATATACCCATAGTATGAAGATTGGATTACATGTCACACTATGTGTGTCCTAGGAATTACAAATATCCATACTTTAGGAAAATTCTCCTTAATTAAGGTTCAAGTCTTCTTAAATGAACTCTAAGTGGAGACATTCATTTAAATATCCACGGGTTATAACTTTGGTTAAAACCCAAACTTAACCCATAATACACTAATCCCACTTATTTATAATCTCCATATAATAGAAATATTTCAAACCCACACTTAAATCGTACCTTTCCGCAATTATTCAAACCTTTGCACATACACCAATGTTGTCCTTAGCACGTTAAATATCTGCCGTTGATCTCATTCCTTGATTCAATGGTTATCGCGTTACCCGATCATCAACTAACCCATATGATCTCTACTGTTGATCTGCTCCACCCAATCAAACAGTTTTCTTGTTACCTGATCGCCAAACAGCTTGGCTGATCTCCACCATTGATCAATCTTGCTTGATCCAATGGCTATTTCGCAGTCTCACGTGGAACCATGCACGGTCGATATAAGGTCAAGAGTACACAAGAAAAGTGGTTTTTTCCTTCCACCATGTGCTACATGCTAGGCACTAAAGGTAATCGTGTGAAATTTTGAAAGACTGCTTACCACCTTTAGGGTGCACGAGAAACTGCTTACTCCTTGGGAGACCACTTCATCCTTCTTCTAGCATGTGGGTTTAATCTCTGTTGTTCATCTACTTAAATTTATTTTGCACAACTTAATCTTAGTCATTTATTGCACGTAACCTCGTCTGTTGATCTAACTGATCCAACAGTTCCTATGTGTTGTTACATTGTTTCGTTTCTTAATTTATAATCACCCAGTCGACTTTCTACTTGTGTATTTGTCTTCACCTCACGATATTCACTTGTTCTGACCTCGACCTTTGATCGTGCCTTTATGCTTCCTTCACCTTCAGTGTAACATTAAAGGCTTTCTCTTATATTGTCTCTTTGTAAAACCATAACACTCCTCTCTACACTTCTACTTTGATTCTGCACACCTGCAACCTACGTTACGTAGAATTACTCAAGCTCACACATAACTTATAATTCAAATACACATCACAAAAGCTCATAATTGAGTTATCTGTATTAATAAACAACCCTTTACATAGGAATTTCTTCTTCAGCCTAATTTTCAATATCAATGGCCTTCCTTTATTGCATAGTTCTAAATGACTCACTCTCTGACCCCTGACTAACTAACTGACTCTTTATGTTTTTGGCTTACATTTATACAAAAGGATTTGTTAACCAATTCTAGTTTAGATACTGAATCTATTGAACTAAATCCTGAATATCCTCTAAGTCCACTTTTAACTCCAGTAATCCCTAAGAATCCTCTCTAGTTCCACAAATCAAGACAACACTTCCTAGTCTAAGACTTACAATTGATTTTCAACTCTCTCAATATCTACTAATCATTCATCACCACTCATGTTCTCCTAAATTTGAGAGAATTTACAAATATCCTCACAATATCTAATTAATTCCTATTCTAATCACTCAAAACATTAATGATTACATACATAGGAATCCAACTTCCTTGAAAACACAAGACCCTAAGTTAACTAGAATATAATGAAATTACTGAGCTATATGCTCCTGCATTAGGGGTGAAGTGCTTTATCATGCTTGTGTTATGTGTTTCAGATATGTTGGTTTTTTCTTTGTTTGGTTGTAAAATTTGGTTTAAATTTACTTGTTTATGTGTCTAGTAAGCTTATCCTCTACCCAAGACACATATAAATTTAACTTGAAAATTGTTAAAAACTCTTCAAGCTTACACATTCAAATCATTTTTGGTATCATAGCAACATGATTTTTTGTGAATAGTTGATTTGTTGGCAATTAAGTTTACAGAGTAAGTTGGCAAGCATGGTAATCAGAAACAGGTGTCGAAGATTCCTGCTTGAGGATTAGGGTCTTATTCTCTGTTACAACATAGCTAGTGCTTTCCTTTGCAGATTGATTCCTTTTATTAGATTACTCTTTTTAATGAAATAAAACATTCTTTGATAATTGTCTGCAATAGATTGTTTTTGCTGTAACTCAGAGTAGAGCTTCAATTTGCTTAGAACAAGGTGTGACTGGTATACTTATTACTACAACTTTTACTGCTTTTGAGATTGAGCACATATAGTGTGTAGTTACCTTTGAAATAAACATACTTCCCAGGGTTGACAATTTATGTAGCACTTAGTTGTTGAATTAATAAACAATTAAAGTGACCAACATTTTGGCGCCGTTGTCGAGGAAGGCAATCGTAGATTTCAAAAGCATTAATGTTTTTCTTTTAGATGTGCATAATGCATGAGAGGACGCAAGAAAACTAATCGCATAGGTGGCAAGGGCGAAGAGGAAGAAAAACTTTTATTGATGGGATTATATCAAAAGATGAAACTTCTCAGAGGCTAAGCTCTCGGAAGTGAAAGACTCAGCATTCTCTCCAAACAAACTATGAAATGGAGGAATTTGTGGGCCCTAAAAGGGTTGAAGAGATAGTAGAGAATACTGAGGAACCAGTAGAAGACATCGAGGAACCAGTTCAAGACATTGAAGGACCCACGAAAAACATTTAAGACTGGGCAAGTGCAATAGGGGAACAACCAATGGAAGGAAACAATGAAGGACTCTTTGGTGGAGGATAGGTAGGAGGAGAGGGAAGAGGTGAGAATTCTCTCTCCACCTTGGGATTTCCTATTGGGGATCTTCCCAGAGGGGCAACTCCCATGAAGAATATCCCACTCTCAGCCTTACCTAACTTCCATGGTTTATCTTCTGAAGCTCCTGATGAGTTTCTTTTTAAGTTTGATATATTGTGTAGAAGTTATGATTATGTCACTAATGCTCAGAAATTGAAGCTATTTCCAGGAACACTAAAAGGAAATGCACTAAGACGGTTTATGAGTCTGGGAGGTCATGTAATCACGACATGGGAACAAATGAAGGAGAATTTCTTGACCAAATATCAAGAGACTACTACCAGACAAGAAAAAAAAGGGAGGAACTATTTAAGATGGTCCAGAGGGACGATGAAAATCTGGAGGACTTTGTGGAAAGACTACAATACAATCTACAGAGATCTGATCACCCCAATGTAAGTAAAGATATTCTTAAAAAAATATTATTGAAAGGGGTAAGTGATGATTGTTTAGGCATACTAAATATGCTTGGTAAAGCGGACATATCTAAAGATTCGTATGATGAAACTGTTAACCTCTGCAAGAGATGTTCAAGAGGAGCTGCAAATAGATCAAAAAGCAGAGATAATACATATTCAAGAGTCCAAAAATCAGCTAGTGGAGGAGCAACAAAAGCTAAAATAGGTAATTTAGTTGAGGAATTCAAAAATGAAATATTAAGTTCTTTTTCTTCACATATTGACACCTTCCAGGTTAAGAAGAAATAACCAAAGGCAGAAGCTGCTTGAGCTATCTTCTGTCCCAAATGTAGAGATAAACATCCACTAAGGGAATGCCCATTGGACAAAGTACCAATTTGCACCATTTGTGAGAAGGATCATGAAACTCAACAATTCCCTTCTTTACCAAGAATAAAAGCAGCATTGCAACCAACCAAAGAGGAAGATGAAGCAGTTTATTTGCTGACATAGAGAAGGAAATGGCAACCGCGAGGACAAGGTATGAACTCCAATATGCCATTTACATCCTCTAATCATTGGACTAATTATCCTTCTTTTAATCAAGCAAATTATCCGCCCTTCAAACAAATGCAATACCCACCCTTTAATCAAATGAATTTCCCACCCATGTAACAAACAAACCCTCCCTTTGTAGACCTTGCAATGTGGACTCCTTGGCCTCCTTAGTTGTTAGGCCCCTATACTACTAGTGTAACCCCTTCTTGTTATTGGTACAACCCACTTATTATTGATGTACCCATGCAGTGCCCATATTGCTACTATTGTGCCCATAGAAGCCCACTATTGTTATTATTGTGCCCTTACATTATTATTGTTATGTCAGCTCTGATTATGTTATGACCTCTTAGACTCCTATATATAGAAAAGAGGTCTTTTCATTTGTATCATCCAAGAATTGTTCATTTATGTAATGTAAAGGAGGTTTTCCCCTCGAAGAGTCTGAATTTTAAGGCGTTGATCTATATTTTCTATTTTTTTCTTGAGCTGGTTTCATAACATTTGGTATCAGAGCTTTGGATTCTAGGGTTTCGCTGCTCCAAACAGGTCATCGTGGCATTTTCGCTATAACATTTTTTCTGCGACATTTCAGAAGCTAAAAAAATCCATTTGAAAAGAAATCGCGGCGAATCTTGGGTCTAAATTTTAGAGCTTTTCACACTACATTTGCGGAGATATGAACTGAGGAAGTTGGTCTTTTTGCAGACTCCTGAATTACATTCTAAACAGGTGGCCTGGGGAAACTCGTCATAACATTCTCTCTGAGCATCATATTGAAATGTCATAAGAAGGTACAAAAAGAGGATGGATGGTAGTTTTTTTCGTATATTGTTTAGTGCCAAAGGTGAAAACAGTGACACGTGTCACTTCATACAAGTTCGCTCTTCTGGAAAGGTCTATAATCAGGTCATCTTGGGAGATTGTACATAATTCTTTCTTGGAGAATCAAATTTGGATGAGGCTGGTGGCATTGGAAAGAGGACATAGAAGGCTACTACAAGTCACAATTTCAGAACTTAAAGATCTGAAAGTACAGAGTTATAGTCGTTTCAAGATCAAGCTCCTAAAATCAAGAAAAAGCAAGATGAAGAAATTTGATGGCAAGGATCTGGTAAATTGGATACTTCAGATGGAGCAATATTTTGATCTACATGGTGTACCAATGTTACAAAAGGTATCTATTGCATCTTCATATTTAGAACCGGATCAACGTTTATGGTATGAAGGGAGTTGTTCTCCTAAACAACTTGTTACGTGGTCAATTTTCACGGAGGAAATGATAGCACATTATGAGGATACAAAGAGCAACATCTTCTTTAGAGCAACACCACAACAATTGGAAAGATTAAAAGGGCTTTGTGACATAATGGAAAGCAATATTATGGAAACCAGGAAGTATACCCCTCACAACTTTAAATATGGAAGTGTTGTTTCTCCTAGCCTTCCACAACCTACAAGGGTTACACCACAACAATTGGAAGAAAAAAGAGAAAAATGGCTTTGTTACAATTGTGATAGCAAATGCACTAAAGTTCGTAAGTGTGCTGAGAAGAAATTATTTTACATAGAATATGAAGAGGAGGAAGAAAAGGATCAAGAAACATCAAAAGAAGACAGTAAACAGGACCCAACCCCAGAGAAAGAAGAAATGAATCAGACCATATCTTGTAAAGCATTGGAAAGAATTACCACTCCTCAAACTCTCTAGATAGAAGGATATATCAAGAAGAAAAAGATGCAAGAAGTGAAAGATCACACCAAGAAAGAGGAAATGAATCCAACCATATCTTGTAATTCATTGGTCAAAATTACTACTCCTCAAACTATCAAGATAGAAGGACATATCAAGAAGAAAAATGTTCAAGAAGTGAAAGATCACATCAAGCATCAAGAAAAGAATCTGACCATATCTTGTAAAGGATTGGAATAAATTACCACTTCTCAAACTCTAAAGATAGAAGGACATATCAAGAAGAAAAAGGTTCAAGTAGTGAAAGATCACATCGAGCATCAACAACAGGTTCTCCAACTTTTAAAGGATAACACCACTTCGGTGCAAAATCAAACAAAACAACAAGTAGATCAACATTGTAGTGAAAAATGTTTTGATGTAGGTGATTTGGTATTTTTACTGCTACATCTCAAGCAAGATATTTATAAGAAGGAAATTTTGGCATTACTACATGCACTTAAAAGATGGCGACCTTATCGAATGGGAAGACTCTTCGAGGATGAGGATGTGGAAGAATTGTTTTGTGCTATTTCTGTTATCCAACCAGATTGGATAAATGAAGCAAGGGATGAATGGAAGAAGGACGAAGAAGTATGGCCACTTCAAAAGTTGCAAAAGATCGCAATTCAAACAATATTGCCAGAAATTGAAGAGGAAGGAAAAATCATATTGGAACCTAGACCAGTCATAGAAATAAGAACCTGACAGCTACGAAATCGATTAATTTCTAAGTATCTCATCAAGTGGAAGAACTTACCCGCTGAAGATTCCACATGGGAGGACAAGAAATTTATACAGAAGCATCAAGAACTACTCAAGTGTTAAGGACAACACTTTTTGAAGGAGAGGGGTATGTTAGGCCCCTATACTACTAGTGTAACCCGTTATTGTTAGTGGTACAACCCACTTATTATATTGATGTACCCATGTAGTGCCCATATTGTTACTATTGTGCCTATAGAAGCCCACTATCGTTATTATTGTGCCCTTACATTATTATTGTTATGTCGGCTCTCATTATGTTATGACCCCTTAGACTCCTATATATAGAAAGGAAGTCTTTTCATTTGTATCATCCAAGAATGTTCATTTGTGTAATGTAAAGGAGGCTTCCCTCTTGAAGAGGCTGAATTCTAAGGCGTTGATCTCTCTTTTCTATCTTTTTATGAGCTGGTTTCATAACATTTGGTATCAGAGCTTTGGTTTCTAGAGTTTCGCTGCTCCAAATAGGTCATCGTGGTATTTTTGCTGTAATTCTTTTCTGCAACGTTTCAGAAGTGAAAAAAAAACCCATTTGAGAAGCAATCGCACTGAACCTCAGGTCTGAACTTCAAAGTTTTTCGCACTATATTTGTAGAGATATGATCTGAGGAAGTTGGCCTTTCTGTATACTCCTGAATTACATTCCAAACAGGTGACCTGGAGAAAAGCATCATAACTTTCTCTTTGAGCATCAGATTAAAATTTTGTCAGAAGGTATAGAAAGAGGATGTATTGTAGTTTCTTGTATATATTGTTCAGTGTCAAAGGTTGAAACAGTGACACGTGGCACTTCATACAAGTTCTCTCTTCTGGAAAGGTCTATAATCAGGTCATCTTGGGAGATTGTGCATAACCCTTTGTTGGAGAATCCAATTTGGATCAGACTAGTGGCATTGGAAAGAGGGGATAGAGGGCTACTATAGATCACAATTTTAGAACTTAAAGATCTATAAGTACATAGCTACAATCGTTCCAAGATCGAGCTCCTAAAATCAAGAAAAAGCAAGATGAGGAAGTTTGATGGCAAGGATCCGGTAAATTGGATACTTCAGATGGAGCAATATTTTGATCTACATGGTGTACCACTATTACAAAAGGTATGTATTGCACCTTCATATTTATAACCGGACCAATTTTTATGCTATGAAGGGCTTTGTTCTCGTAAAAAACTTGTTACGTGGTCAATTTTCACGAGGAAATGATAGCACATTATGAGGATACAAAGAGCAACACCTTCTTTAGAGCAACACCACAACAATTGGAAAGAGTAAAAGGACTTTGTGACATAGTGGAAAGCAAAATTATGGAAACCAGGAATCATACCCCTCACAACTATAAAGATGGAAGTGTTGTTTCTCCTAGCCTTCAACAACCTACAAGGGTAATACCCCAACAATTGGAAGAAAAAAGAGAAAAAGGGATTTGTTACAATTGTGATAGCGAATGCACTAAAGGGCATAAGTGTGTTGAGAAGAAATTATTTTACATAGAATATGAAGAGGATCAAGAAACATCAAAAGAAGAGGATATATGCCAAGACCCCACCGGAGAGAAATAAGAAATGAATCAGACCATATCTTGTAAAGCATTGGCAAGAATTACCACTCTTCAAACTCTCAAGATAGAAGGACATATCAAGAAGAAAAAGGTGCAAGAAGTGAAATATCACATCGAGAAAGAAGAAATGAATCCAACCATATCTTGTGATTCATTGGTCGAAATTACCACTCCTCAAACTATCAAGATAGAAGGACATATCAAGAAGAAAAATGTTCAAGAAGTGAAAGATCACATCGAGCATCAAGAAATGAATCTGACCATATCTTGTAAAGCATTGGAAGAAATTACCACTCCTCAAAATCTAAAGATAGAAGGACATATCAAGAAGAAAAAGGTTCAAGCAGTGAAAGATCACATTGAGGATCAACAACAAGTTCTCCAACTTTTAAAGGATAACGCCACTTTGGTGCAGAATCGAATGA
>APFE031207493.1:10270-42307 GCA_000404065.3 Pinus taeda | reverse complement strand
TTCATTTGTATCATCCAAGAATTGTTCATTTATGTAATGTAAAGGAGGTTGCCCTCTCGAAGAGGCTGAATTTTAAGGCGTTGATCTATCTTTTCTATCTTTTTCTTGAGCTGGTTTCATAACATCAGCAATCTTATTTTAATCAATGGAACCCAAACTAGAGAGCTCAACAAATCCCATTCCCAAACCAATTTCCCCAGTTTCAACAACCACTCTCTCTACCATCTAGTGCTCTACCAAATAATCAAACAATAAGACCCTAGCTTCCTGTACAACCAAACCCTAACCCTAATAATGATAAAGTTGTGCAAGTTATAAATATTCAGAGCCAGTCTATACCTCTTGTTCTCCCTATGCAATGAGATGACATTCATTTATGATCTGGGAGGATAGTTGAGCCTATTATTGATGATATTACCTCTTCTGACTCTGATGAAGTAGAGACCGAGAGAAATAGTTTACCTAATAAGGGTGTTGAAATAGCACAACCACCCTCTAATAATTGTGCTGAAATAGCAGAGCCACCATTTCCTAAGCATTTAGCTCTGACTAAGACACTTGAGGCACCCACCTTTAACATTCTACGGGAGTTACAGAATATTTATGTCAAAATTCTGCTCTTACAAGCGCTCAGAGATATACTGATTTATGCCAGAACTATGAGAGACATTTGTATTAAGAAAGCTTGTAGGAAAGCTAAGGATCCCCTCACAGTTCATGTTGGGTGATCTATCTGCTTTAATGTCCGGAAAAACTCCTCTTGTTAAATGTGGTGATCCTGGCCATCCTACGGTTATAGTATAGATTGGAAAAACTATTATTTCACGAGTTCTAGTATATCTAGGTGCTGCTGTAAATATTATGACCCTTGAAACCTCACAACTATTACAGCTGAAGAATGTAATTAGAGAGACACCAACCATCTTGGAGTTAGCTGACTATTCCACAATCAAACCTGAAGGAGTTATTGAGGACCTGATCATTTCAGTTGAATCCTGGAATTACCCAGCTGACTTTGTCAGACTACAGACTAAAACAAAGTTGGGGGAACATCCTTTAATTTTGGGAAGACCCTGGCTAGCTACAACTGATGCTTTTATTAGCTGTAGATTAGGTTCAATGACAACTTCTAATGGATGTGAAACCAAGCAGCTTACCCTTTATCCTCATGCCACACCTATGATTAATAATGATGATTCTATATGGTTGGATTATGATGATAATGCTACTCAACCCATTTTGACTATCAGACAAGCCATAACTCTTAAAGATACCACGAAGGATGAAATAATTAGTAATTTTATTTCAGAACCCTCCTCGGTTACATCTAAAACATATAACTAGTTGAGAGAAATTTGGAACCTGAAACCCAAGAAAAGCTTAAATCTGAAAATCTACCTCAAACATCAACTGATATCTCCTCTAAAAGCATAATAGTAGAAATCGAACCTGGCAAAACATTGAACATAAACCCCAGCTTATCAGATGCTGAAACACAATAGTTAATGAAGTTACTTCATGAAAATAAGGAAGCATTCACATGAGACTATACAGATATGAAGGGCATCTCCCCTAAATTATGTACTCATCATATCTATATCAAGGAAGGGTGTCGGCCAGTCTGTCAACCCCAGCGGTGAATGAATCCCAATTTGAGAGAAATTATTAAAGAAGAACTTCAAAAATTGCTTAATGGAGGGTTTATATACCCCATATCTGACAGTGAATGGGTTTCTCCATTGGTGATAGTACCTAAGAAAAATGGGAAATAGAGAGTGTGTGTAGATTATATAGCCTTAAATAAAGCTACTCAAAAATATCATTTTCGCTTACCATTCATTGATCGGGTTCTAGATAATTTTTCAGGAAAGAGATTCTTTTCATTTTTAGATGGTTTTAGTGGATATAACCAAATTAAAATTGCACCCCAAGACTAGGACAAGACAACCTTTGCTAGTACTTGGGGAACTTTTGCCTATAGAGTTCTTCCATTTGGACTATGCAAAGCTCCAACAACATTTCAAAGAGTAGTGATAGGAATCTTTTCTGATATGCGTAATGACTGTATGAAAATATTTATGGATGAATTTACCCCTTATGGTGTGACTTTTGAAGATGGATTACAAAACCTTGAGAAAGTACTTAAACATTGTGTACAAACTCACCTTTCCCTGAGTACTGAAAAATTTCATATCGTGATGAATGAAGGAATCGTACTTGGAAACTTTATTTCATTTCAAGCGATTCAGGTAGATCCATCCAAAGTACAGGTAACTCAGACCCTTCCTATCCCTAGAACACAAACTGATGTAAGAATTTTTTTAGGACATGCTGGATATTACAGAAGATTTATCAAAAAAAATTCTAAAATAGCTTCTCCTTTGTTTGTGTTACTTATGAAAAATGTTGAATTTAAGTGGACTGATATTTGCCAGAAAGCATTTGATGAACTCAAGCATCAGTTGTCTACAGCTCCTACTTTAAGGGGACCTGATTGGGCACTTCCCTTTCATATATCCTCTGATGCTTCAGATACTGCAATTGGAGCTGTCTTGGGACAAGGGGAAAACCATCTTCCTTATGCTATCTATTTCATTAGTAAGAACATGACCCCTACTGAGCTTAATTACACGGTTACTGAAAAGAAATTCTTAGCAGTCATTTATGCTATTAATAAATTTCGACATTACATTACTGGTTACCCTACTTTTTTTCATACTGACCACTCGGCTATTAAGTATTTAATGAACAAATTTGTCACCAATGCTTGAGTTACCAGGTGGTTATTGTTATTACAAGAATTTGATATTACAATTGTAGATCGACCAGGTAAAGAAAATGTAGTTGTTGATTTCCTTTCTCGGATAAAGGCTAATGATAGTACTCCAGTAGATGATTCCTTTCCTGATAAGTATTTATTTACAGTATCTGCTCACTCACCTTGATATGCAGACATTGCCAATTATTTGGTTGTAGGAAAGTTACCATCACACCTATCACGTCGAGAGAAAAGAAAGATCATTCAACAAAGTGCTCAGTATAGCTGGATAAGTGGGTGTCTTTTCCATATAGGACTTGATCATGAAATTTGAAGATTCATTAGAGAAGATGAGGTTTATGATATACTGAAGGCTTGTCATGATGGCCCTTGTGGAGGGCATTTTGCTGATAAGGGAACAACACATAAAATTCTTAGAATGGGTTATTATTGGCCCTCACTCTTCAAGGATGTGAAGAAATATGTTCAGGCCTATGATAGCTGTCAGAGAATGAGTCAACCTACTCATAGAGATGAAATTCCATTGGATCCCCAGGTAATACTTGGACCCTTTGAAAGATCGGTTCTAGACTTTATAGGATGCATCAATCCTCCATCCAGTCAAAGAGTTTACATATTGGTTTTTACAGATTATATGACTAAATTGGTGGAAGCTAAGGCACTCATTAGAGCTAATGAAGAATCTGTTTTAACCTTTCTATTTGAAGAAATCTTTGTTAGATTTGGAGTACCTAGAGAACTAGTTAGAAATGGAGTACCTCCTTTCAACTCTCATGGTTTTAAAGCCACACTTCAAAAATACCATATTCATCATAAAATGACTACACCTTACCACCCCCAAGCTAATGGACAAGTGGAAAGTACAAACAAAGTCATAGAAGCCATTTTAATAGAAACAGTGAAGGAAAATAGGAAGGATTGGTCTCAAAGGCTGCTTGAAGCATTATGGGCTTACAAAACTATATGGAGGAACACTACAGGATTTTCTCCTTACGAATTCCTTTATGGTAAAAGTAATGTTTTTCCTTTGGAATTTGAGATTAAAACCTTAAGAACTGCTTTAGTTGTTAACCTTGATTTGACTAATGCATTGATAGCCAGGTTGCAGTAGCTTCAGGAATTGGATGAAAAGAGGTTAGATGCCATCCATCAAACAACTATGATTCAATAGCAAAGAACTAGGTGGCATGATAAAAATATTAAGCATAAGTAGTTCCAAAAAGGTAATTTGGATTTATTATACGATTCTCGGTTTGAAAGTTTTCAAGGGAAATTACGAACAAGATGGCTGGGACCTTACGAAATACATACTGTTTTTCCCAATGGAACAGTAAGGCTCCTAACAATTGATGATTCTAGAACACCATTATTAGTAAATGGGTATCGACTTTGTCTATACCAGCAACCCATTTCTAAAGAGGATTTTAAGGCCACCTGCATGGCAGATTCACATTATATCTTTTTGTGGGAGCCTGTTGCCCCTCATTGTATTTAATTTTTGCATTGTAATTTTTTAGTATTAGATTAGATTTCTTAACTAATAATCCCTGTCAAGGGTTGGCATGTTTTTGCAGATTTCAGATGTAGGATAGGCTGATTGAAAAGAACAATCTCACTGCAAGTAGATTTGAGCTTCATTTTGAAGCATTGTCATCTCATTCCAATTCACAATTCATTCCCCCATTTCGATCATTTTTCCCTTTTTCCCCTCCATATGTCCCCCATTACTTTTCAGAAACATCTTTCCCATTTTTATCATTAATGAAATAAGTATTTGTCAGCGACACTTTACCTATTTTTCCCATTTACAACAACATTTTTCTTTACTTTTCTCGTTGTTGAAACACCATCTTCCATCCATTTTCCCATTGTTGAAACGCCAACCTTTCCCCATTTTCCCCGTTGCTGAAACACCATTTTTTTTCTCACTCTGTTCTTTCACTGCCTTCTCCTATGATTATATAGGTCTTTCATATAATTACCGTCATATTTCAAAACCATCTTCCATAACCATTGATGATCTATTAGCAACTATATTATATTTTCCGAATATTAATCAAAGGTAAACATGAGGTATGTGTTTATTATGTGTAAATATTATTAAACTATAGTTAAATGAGAAGATTATGACATTATTACCATGATCTCTGTACATTTAAACTCATTATTTCAGGCGTAGTTGGGGGGAATATCAAAATCACATGCCATGATTTCATAACATGCCAATCACCGTCATTTTTTTACCCACGATTATCTCTTATCACCCCTTCTCTGTCCTATTATTCCATGATCTCATTTACAAAATTTACTCTATCTTAGGTGCAGTAACTCGGTTTGTCACTATGCATTTTACTAAAGCTAGTAACTATGGGAGGACCTGCTATTCGACATGAGCCCAACTCAATAGCTATATTAGAATGACACCTAGAGGTATATCAGATTTTTTAGTGGGCAGGCTGGGTAGATTATTTTAAGAGGCTACAGGGATTCGATCCATAGCAAGTCCTTGAATTTGCACATAATCTATGGGATGGCTACTCTACTATTCAAGGAGTTCGAATTCCGGTCTTAGAGTATGATATAGCACAGGTTTCAGGCCTACCGACCACTGGCACTTGATGGTTTAGTTGTAAACACATCATTCTGAATGCATAACAGGACTTTCTTCTGCCAAGAGAGTAGGTTGAGTCTAAAGGCAGGGGTGTCGCACTTCATTGATTACCACCTCCATGGCCGACAGTTGCTAAATTCATCAAGCTCTATCTCACCTGTGAAGGTCGCTACTACGTAGTCTATCAACATGATTTTGTCTTCCTAAATCATTTGAGACATGGTTGACTATTGAATATGTCGTATTATCTACTTGGGTGTCTAAAGAGTATGTCACATTACTGTATGCATGCAAAATACCAACTCCTTTCCCTCACCCATCATCATCTCATCCAGCTATTAGTTCAGAGGGGTTTTTCTCAACATAATCCTCCCCCTCTTAACAACCCACCCATAGAACACCAAGAAGGTGTTGAAATTCCTCAAGTAGCAGCTGGAAATCCCCAAGAAGCCACTGAAACACCCAAAGTTCCTCAACCAGCTCCTGAAATTCCTCAACAAACTCCTGGAATCCCTCAGCAAGCTGAAAATCCTTTCGAACAACAACCAGGGAGCATTCCTGATCCCCCACAAATCCCACTAACCGCATCATCCAACCCAACTGACCCTCCCACCACATCAACTCCATCCCATAATTTAGCAGAACCATCTAGTCCCACTATCCACATTCCTAGTGATGATTCTAAAGATAACCTTCCCATTTCTAAGCTAAAAAGAAAAAGGCAAGATAAGGCTGCTTCCCTACCAAAAATATGAACAAGGGCCTCAACCAAAGAAGCCACCATCCCAGATGACCCTCCCCCTCTAAAGAAACCCACTCACAAAAGGAAAACTATTGTTCCCCCTGTCTTTTTACCTCAAAGACGAATGAGGACATCTACTGAAGCAGCAATTGTTTCTACAATCCCAAATTCCCCACCCATTAGCCTACAACCCCATACCCCACCATAGTCCCAAGTCCCTGAATCTTTACTTGTCTTACCCTCGGGTACTGAAATGGAAGACACCCAGGATTTTGTGACATCATTTCTTTTAGAAAATATAGCTGCCACACAAGAACCTGTTGTTGATCCACCAAATTTAGATACCCAAGATGTTGTACAGAATGTAACTGCCCCACAAGAACCAGCTAATGATTCAGCAGTTGCCACACAAGAACCACCTACTGATGAACAAAAAATAGACAACGAAGATGTAACTGCACCACAAGAACCAGCTACTGATTCAGAAGTTGCCACACAAGAACCACCTACTGATGAACAAAACATAGATAACTAGGATGTCGCACAACCCGTAGCTGTTACACAAGAACTAGCTACTGAGTCAGCAGCTACCACAAAAGAACCATCTACTGATATGCAAAATCTGGATGCGCAGGATGCTGCAAATAATGTAGCTGTTACAAAACCAGCTGATGATTCAGTAGTTGCCACACAAGAACCACCTACCGAGGCTACAAATGATGTAGCTGCTACGGAACAATAGGCCATTCATTCACTAGAATCAGCTACTGAGACTGCAGCTGCTACACAAATCCCAGTCATCTTGGCCTCCCTTCTACAGGAAAACGAGTTTCTAAAATCAGAACTCGAAGCTTATAAGCAAGAATTAATAACGGCAAGGGAAGCCTATGACATATAACTTAATTTGTACACTTTAGCCCATGCAGCATCCGCAGCTAAGAAGAGTACAGAGAAAGACCATATAACAAATATATGTGCAGCCAATGTGGTAATATTTATCATCAAGCCGGTTATAAAATAGTTGAAATTCCACTCCCTAGAGCCACCCCTGCATCTACTTCTGCAGCAATTAAAGAGGAACGCTCTACTATCACACAAGAACTAGCAAGGCCTTCAAAAAATTTTGAGCAAGAGGCTAAACCACAAATACCTCGGCCTACTGTGATTGTTAAAACTAAAATTCTTGTACCTCACTCTACAAAAACTGTGTCTACTCATACTGAACCTCGGCCCACAAAGACTGTCTTCACTCAAACCAACAGCACTCAAGCAAAAATGGATAAATGGAAGAAAGAATATGTTATCTCGCAAGAGAGGATCTTGCAAGAGCATAAATCATCATGGCAAAATCATATATATTCAAACTAGGAAGTTTTGGAACAGTCTCGTGCCCAGAATAAGGAGAATAAATAGCTAAAAACTCGATTGCTTCTCATGTTTGATTTGGTTCAAAGATTACTGGACACCAGGAAACCATCCTCCAATTACTCTCTTTTTCTTGCAGAACTCTTAGCGTTCTTCCAAATAAAAGCAATTAGAGATGGGTGACCTCGTGAGGTATCTGCACATGAATAGTTTGTGAAAACTTTCACAGATGCATCTACCAGTGAACAAAATTTACTCTGTGAATTGTATCTCCATAATGAAGCCATCCCTAAGGATAGGAAACTCAACCTAAACCCTTTGGTGGGTGATATTCAGGTCAGGGCCTTTATCTCTTTCCTTGCCAATCAGTTCACGTGGCATAATGCCTTCCTTTCAGCAAGGAATCAAGATAATCATCTTCTGTGGATTCGATCCAAGCCACAAAATGCTGCCATTTGCATTGATGAATATTGTTAGTTTTTGAAGGAACCGGGAATGAGTGAACACATCAGACAGTTACAAGCAATAGTCTTAAAAGACTGCCAACATTATGTTAAAGCTAAGGGAGCTCTTTCCTTACAAGAAAATAATTTATTTTGGCAGCAATCTTCTAAGGAGAGGCAACAATATCATCCCTTTAGTCCTCTTAATCTTGA
This sequence comes from Pinus taeda, assembly GCA_000404065.3. Taxonomy (NCBI): domain Eukaryota; kingdom Viridiplantae; phylum Streptophyta; class Pinopsida; order Pinales; family Pinaceae; genus Pinus; species Pinus taeda. The sequence continues at coordinate 34,154 of APFE031207493.1, read as the reverse complement.
AGCAGCAATTTCACGGCTACCTAACTATGTCAAATGTATTCAGTAGTGTGCCGAAAAATGGGTAGGATACCACTTTCATTTCCCTCTTCTATGGATGTGAGCACAAGAGTATAGGGCTCATTACAGGTTGTCCAAAAAGAAGGAAGCAACAGCATGGCAGAGATTATAGAATGTTTATGGTTTCAGAGATCTGGCTGATAGCACCTTCTATACTTACTGCCTAAGTAATTTGCACTGCAAGGTCAAGTACTTGGACTCAGATTCAGAGTAAATTTGCATGAGGACATGCAACCCTTTCAGTTGGGGGGGATGTTAGGACCCCACATTGTCCCTTTTGACCATATATTTTGCTATTATGTCATCCTTTTCCAGCCTATATTTAAAGTCCATGTTATTGCTTTAACCCATTTTTCCAAAGGTATACAATATTTCTTCTCATTACTATAAGTTTAATTTATTTTACATATAATTACATTACCTTCATAGTTAATCATTAAATCAGATAGTTGCTGAAATAGTTTATCATTGCAGTCCACGTTGCTGAAACAGCCTAGGGACTGCAGGGATATCCTTACAGTTTATGTTGCTAAAACAGTTAAGAACAATGCGCAAATCTCGTTGCTGAAACAGTCGTGATTTGCATTATAGATTTGATAGCAACAGAAGAAGATCATCGAAGAAGCTGCTACACTGGCTGTAATGACCACACTCCAAAGCCAGCATTACCATAACCATTGTAACAACATTTTGTTAATGGGAAAACTGATTTCCCTATTTTGGCATATTGGGTTAAAGATAGGACTTACAATGTAATCAATTGTAATAAATGTATCCTCTTTAAAAAGAGGAGACATCTATATTATAAGGGGACAGACAGATTGTAGGAAGGTCTAGCTGAAGGAAAAGAACCGGAATCTTTTTGTAACATGACATATTGATGGATGAATAAAATACTATTCTGAACATTTATTTCTAGTTCCCTTTTCCTAAGGAATCTTGTGAGAAGGACAGGGCCCACCTTCATCACAAGATTCACGCATTACATTTCTGCAGCGTGTTAAGGGTGTTTTCTATCCATACCTTGTTAAAGTTCTGTTCACTGAATGTTGCTTATGCGTTATTGCTGAACTCTATTTTTCCAATTGATTGCTACATTACTTTCTCGAATTCATTTACAGTTAATCCGTGAGTGTTTTATTGGTAATTAAGTTTACAGAGTAAGTTGGCAAGCATGGTAATCATAAATAAGTGTTGAAAATTCCTACTTGAGGAATATGGTCCTGTTCTCTGTTACAACATAGCTAGTGATTTCCTTTGCAGATTGATTCTTTTTATCATATGGCTCTTTTTAATGAAATTAAGCATTCTTTGATAATTGTCTACAATAGATTGTTTTTGCTGTAACTCAGAGTAGAGCTTCAATTTACTTAGAACAAGGCGTGACTGGTATACTTATTACTACAACTTTTACTGCTTTTGAGATTGAGCACATACAGTGTGTAGTCGCCTTTGAAATAAATAGACTTCCCTGGGTTGACAATTTATGTAGCACTTAGTTGTTGAATTAATAAACAATTAAAGTGACCAACATATATATCAATTTAATGTGATGAATTGTGTTTTGTTGTATTTACCTAGAAGGTGATCTATATTATATATAATATTTATATATATATTATAATATATCCTATATATATTTATATATATTATATATATACCTTCTAGGTAAATACAACAAAACACAATTCATCACATTAAATTGATTTCATATGAACTCTAAATTCAAATCGATCCAACTTTCATTAATGAATTAATCTCGCAAACATTATTAATCACTAATCCATAAAACAGGGGATGGCCACAACTGAGTTTTTCTCAAATTGTAAATAACACATAAGGTGGGGTTTTCCTTTTTAAGGCATGGAGAGATAAATTATTGGATTTTTACTAGTTACTATAATCGGGGACATTAATTTGGAGTGCTTTCAACATTGCCACTAAAATTCTATGAGAAAAATCATAAACTTCAACTGCAAATCACATGGGAATGAACCACCAAGATCTTCAATTTACAATATGAACATGGGAATGGGCAATTGTGTTTGTCATCTTTGGTAAAATAGAGTTATGCTTTTGTGATAAATTAAGACATGTTGTAGACGGTCAGTGTTACGAATTATTATCCTAGTTCAAAATGAATCTAAAAACTCCACTTTGTGTCGTAAAATCACGTGAAAAAAGGATAAGCTAACACACTCTACACATGGCATCATTGTCTAAAAAAACATTCGATTCCATACTTTTAATGTATTTCGAAGTGGGATTTTTCACGTTGAATTAATCTTCAGCGAGATTTGGAATTTCTAATACCATGAGAGAGGTGGAAGGCCTAAAAAAGATTCTTTCTCTCTGTTTCCTTTACGTACTCCTGCTAAAGGATGTGTGTTTAGATGGGCGAAGTGATCTAATATACAGTGATAATCAATCCCATAATGAAAGCTTAGTCGTAGCCGTGCATCACTATCAGATTGAACACATCTGCTCCCAAGCTTATTTATGGTGTAACCTGCTTTGGCTTCACCTGTAAAATAAAAAATATTTTCAGAACTTGGCATGAATGCATTCCAATGAATTACTCTAAGCATACATATTGAATGTAACAAGACTTACGGGAACATACAGACCTCTACAATAACCTTGTTGGATTTCTTCACAATGTTAAAGCAATGCTTGGCATGACATCCTTCAACATGGTAATTTGGACGTAGCCATTGTAATGGAAATGGAGGAATTGTAGTTCTGGCGGCTAAACTAACATCCACATTGAACCTTGATGTAGGAGCATGTGACTTGGATAGAAAAATCTTCAAAATTATTCCAAAAATAAAATAAAAAAGCTATAGTCAAAGGAGTGGGGTCCATTAGCCATCAATTTCCATGCTTTTCTAGTTTAGGATAGAGATAGAATTTAAGAATAATGTCATGTTGTAATTATCATTTTTTGGATAAGCTATAGTGGAGGTTCTCATGGGGGATGTCTTGCAGAACAGTTAGTCATAATAAATAAGTTTCTGTTTTAGAAATTGGTTGCTAAAATAAACCAGTAGATATGTAATTGGCTTGCTATTGTAAAGGGATAAGGACCGAGTGGGCTTTATCTCTTATTTTTTTATAAAGGAAAGAATAGAACATCTCTACATGTGTGGAGTCGAAGACATTGTGATCTTCAAAAACCTTCCTCTGTGTATCTGAACTTACGATTCTCTGTTAACTGGGATTTGCATGTGTATTAGGTTGCGATTCTTTTATTCTAAACCTTGTTAATGGTGATTCAACCTTTTTTTTCCTATTAATACTTGATTTAAGCTTTTTGGTGTGGTTTTCCCTTATATCGGCACACATGTTCCTCTTACATGCATTTTTGAGTTCTGCAGTAGAAACTCTGTTTTGCACAGGAAAACTGTGAAAATACTTAGCTTAAACAAAATTTTGGACCTGAGATCTTAATATGGCTCATACCCATATCAGGTTTGAACCATTATCGCATCATAAAGTCACACTGGAGTGGGAAGGACCTTTGGAACCATCGAAGTCTGAAACTCTGATAGTTCAGACCTGAAATACTATAAAGAAGGGTGGATAGGTTGTTGGGCCTGCGAGGCTCATCGGATCGCAAGAGCCAAGCAGAATGATTTTGGCAAGAAGTTTTTGGAATCTTTGATAGTGATTTCTGATAACACTACGTGTTATCACGTCGAGGGAAAGAACATTGGAAGGTCGATAGTTAACCGCTGATAGTGTTATTTTCATACAACATAATTCTTTGAAATCTTGTGCCGATAATGTAATTTTTTGGGATTAACACTATTAACATTTATAACTCGCGATAGTGTTTTTAAATCACTGATAGTGTATTTCCATTCCTTTGGAACAAAAGCCCACCGACTGTGTATTTTGCGTTTAAAATGCATTTTCCTTAGTTTACAACAACGGACTGTATTTTTATAATTCCTCTAGAATTATAGTTCCGATAGAGGAGAATAGGCATATGGCAGTCGGTCTAACAATATATGGCTGATACAATAGTTGAAGCAGAAGGAGAAATCCAGCTAGAGTTAGAAGAAATTAATCAGGTTTCGGCCATTTTTCCATATCGCCTACACCCAGACCACCATTAGTGGTATCAGAGCAACCTGTTGACACTGAATTGAATCTCAGAAGAAGGAGAAGGAAAATTAGTATGGCTTTTAGAGTTGGAAAAGGACGAGTACATGGTGGAAGAGGACAACTTATTGCAAATTCTTAAGTGATGGAAGCTATGCAAAAGATGCAAGCTAGATTGAATGCATTAACAAGAGGAAGAAATATAAATGATGGAGATGTTATTGAGCCTGAGGTTGAAGGTATAAAGGAGGAAGCTGTAGCGAATATTCCTGAGATGAGATTCTTCCAGTCAGTGTTGAAATCCACAGCTAGGCCAAATATCGAGTTCTCAATATATGAAGGAGGATTGAATCTAGAAGAATTGATAGATTGGGTTAATGGCATGGATAAATTCTTCAACTATGAAGAAATAGAAGATGAGAAGAAGGTAAAGTCTGTTGTCACCAAGCTAAAAGGCCATGCAACGCTTTGGTGGGATGGTGTGCAAGTAAAAGGAAAAAGACTTGGCAAGAAACCTATTAAGAATTGGAGCAGGATGGTAGCAAAGCTAAGAGGTCGGTTTCTACCAAGTAATTATCAGCAAACCTTGTTCAGATAGATGCAAAATCTTAGACAGAGATCTATGAGAGTGAAAGAATACACATAGGAATTCTATAAGGTAAGCATAAGAGTTGGAGAAACTCAGGATACAGATGAGAAGGTGGCTAGATATGTGAATGGTCTTAGGATGGACATTCAAGATAGGATAAGTCTTCTGTCTCCTAAAACAATAGAGGAAGCTTATCAGATGTCATTAAGAGTTGAAGAAAAATCATAAGGAAGTAATCTGCCAAAGGGAGAGGTACTTTCCAACGAAGGGGAAGTCAAGGTGGTAGAGGAAGATCTATAGCACCTAAATATGGAGCTAGTAGCAACTCAACCCAGCATGCACCCACAGGAGTTGATGCAAGAGGCAGAGGGAATTTTTCTAGAGGAAGAGGAGGTAGAGGAAGAGGAAATGAAGTAAGATGTTACATATGTAACAAACTAGGACATAGAACTTTTGAGTGCCTAGAGAGATTAGAAACAAGTCAGAGGACTGTAATTGTTGCTCAAGCTGAGGGAGAAGCAAAAACAACAATAGTGATAGAAGAAGAAAATATGCCAGAGAGAGGAGAATCCTTGGTAATTAATAAATTTTTTCTCAAGCCCACAAAGGAGATAGTTTAACCATCACAAAGAAAGAGTTTATTCTAAAGAATGTGTAGGGTTCAAGGGAAATGTTATCAGATGATCATTGATAGTGGTAGCATTGATAATTTGGTTTCTACAGAATTGGTGAACAAATTGAAGCTGAAGACAATGAAGCATCCAACACCTTACAAGGTGTCATGGTTACAAAAGGGACATCAACTATTAGTGAATGAACATTGTGAAGTGGAGTTTCAGTTGGGTAAGTATAAAAACAAAAATGTATGTGATGTGATGCCAGTGGTTGCGCGTCACATATTCCTTGGAATATCCTGGAAATATGATAGAGGAGCTATGCATGATGGGGAAAGAAACACCTACAAGTTTAGAAAGGATGGTGTCAATCATACGTTGCTGCCTCTGCAAGAAGAAGATGCATCAAGAAAGAAGACTGATCCAAAAAATTTGTTACTAGGAGGAAAGGAATACTTGAAGCAAATTGAAGAGAATGAGGTAAATTTTGCTATAATTTACAAGCCCAAGGAAATAATGACTTCTACTAAAGTTTCTAATTTACCCATTGAAATTCAAGAAATGTTGGAGAATTATTGTGATATTAGTGTTAATGATTTGCCCAATGAGTTACCACCCATTAGAAGAATTAGCCATCATATAGATTTGATTCCTGGAGTAATTCTACCTAACAAAGTAGCTTACAGAATGACTCCTACAAAAAAGGAAAAGGTTAGGAAGCAGGTGCAAGAATTGCTTGAAAAAGGGCTAATCAGAGAAAGCTTCAGTCCTTGTGCAGTACCAACAGTGTTGAGTCCAAACAAAGATGGAGGCTGGAGAATGTGTAAAGATTTAAGAGGCATCAATAAAATCACAATCAGGTACAGATTTGCTTTACCTAGAATTGAATATTTAAGGATTGCTTGAGTAGAGCAAAGTATTTTTCAAAACTAGTTCTTAAAAGTGGGTATCATCAGATAAGGATAAGAGAAGGGGATCAGTGGAAAACTGCCTTTAAGACAAATGAGGGATTGTATGAGTGGAGAGTAATTCCTTTTGAGTTGTCAAATTCACCAAGTGCATTTATGAGACTCATCAATGAAGTTCTTAAAGAGTTTATTGGTAAATTTGTAATAGTATATCTGGATGACATATTAGTTTACAACAGGTCTAAGGAGGAGCACATGAGACATCTGAATTATGTCTTACAAAGGCTACAACAAGAGAAATTTTTGCTGAATTTGAAGAAGTGTTCATTCATGAAAGAAGAGCTAGTGTACTTGGGTTTCTTTATTTTTGTTGAAGGACTGAAGATGGATCCAGGGAAGATCAAGGCAATCATGGAGTGGCCTTCACCTAAAAGTGTTTTTGAGGTAAGAAGTTTTCATGGTCTTGCTAGTTTTTATAGGAAATTTATAAAGCATTTTAGTAAGATCAATGCCCCTATTATTGAGACCATAAAGAAAGATAAAAAACCATTTAGATGGACTGCTGAAGCAGAAAAAAATTTTAGCTGTTAAAGAAGAAGATCACTAAAAAGCCTATTTTGGTTCTACCTAATTTTAGTAAACCTTTCCAAGTGAAATGTGATGCTGACAGAGAAGCTATTGGAGGTGTATTAAGTTAGGAATATAGACCTATACCTTATTTTAATGAAAAGCTAAATGATTCAAAGAAGAAGTATTCTTCTCAGCCATTGAAGAAATGGAGGCATTATCTAATGTCAAAGGAGTTCATACTTTATTCAGATAACCATTCACTACAATATATTATGCAACAACCAAAGCTTAGCTAGAAACATGTTAAATGGGTAGAGTATCTTCAAGGTTTCCATTTTGTCTTGAAGTATCAAAATGGCCAATCAAACAAAGTTGCAAACGCCTTAAGTAGGATAAGTGTATTATTTCAAGAGAGTCAAATCCAAGTGTTGGGTCTTGATTTTCTTAAAGAATTGCATGAAATAGTTCCATATTTTAAAGAGGCATTTGAAGCTTGTGAAAATCTTGTTTTGGTGGATAGGAGTAAATAGTTGGATTACTTCTTACAAGATGGACTGTTGTTTAAGAGAAATCAGTTGTGCATACCAAACTATTTTATGAACGAGAACTTAATCAAAGAGAATCATAGTGGAGAACTTGCAGGACAATTTCGTGTAGAGAAGACGTATGAGTAGTTAAATAGATTTTATTTCTGGTCAAAAATGAAATCTGAAGTGGAGAAGTATGTGAAAACTTCCAAAGTTTGTCAATATGCAAAGGGAAGGAGCCAAAACACAAGTTTGTATGTTCCATTACCAATTCTAGATAGGCCTTGGGATATGGTAAATATGGATTTTGTTTTGGGCTTACCAAAGACTCAAAGGACTAATGATTCAATTTTTTTTGTAGTGGACAGATTTTCAAAAATGGCACATTTTATTTCATGCTATAAAAATAGTGATGCTTCTCACATTTGTAATTTGTTTCTAAGGAGGTTGTAAGATTGCATGGGTTGCCTAAGTTTATTGTATCAGATAGCGATTCCAAATTTTGTTGGACAGTTCTAGAGGAAATTATGGAAAAATTTGGGAACTAAACTAAGTTTCATCTCTGCATATCATCCACAAATTGATGGATAGACTGAAGTTGTGAACATAAGTTTGGGCAATCTTTTAAGGAGTCTTATTAGAAAAAAACCAAAGCAATTGGATCAAGTGTTGGCACAAGTTGAATATTCATATAATGACTCACCTAACAGGAGTACATGGCATAGCCCATTCCATATTGTTTATGGAATGCATCCAAGAGGAGTATCTGAGTTAAGAAACTTGGGAAAATTTGAGATGATAAGTGTAGACGGAGAAGATTTTGCTTTAGAAATGCAAGCAATACATGAACAAGTGAAACATTAGCTGCAAGATAGTAACATCAAGTACAAAACTAGAGTAGACATGAGAAAAAGAGAGGTGAAATTTGAAGTTGGAGATCTGGTTTTAACACACCTCAGAAAGGAGAACTTTCCAAAGAGGGAGTATAACAAATTGAAGTTCAAGAAAATTGGACCGTCCAAAGTATTGAGGAAATTTTCTGCAAATTCCTATGAGATTGAGTTACCCCATGATGTTGGAATATCACCAATTTTCATTGTCGCTGACTTGTACAAGTATGAAGGTGAAACTGCAAATGATACAGAAAAGGATCAAGAGAACCAAGAGATTGACTGGGTAAAACAGTTACCCACAACAAAGGAATTGCAGCCAGAAAGAATTTTGGACAAGAAGGTGTTTAAGAAAACAAGGGAACGAGAGTACTACTAGTATTTGGTAAAATGGAAGGATCGGCCAACCACTGAAGCTACCCGGGTTACATAAAACATGCTACAGAAAATGGGAAGTTCTGTATATGAGCTCATGGACAAGAGCCCATGAACAATTTTGTCATCAGGAGTTTGATGCATGAGCATGTGACTTGGTGGAAAAAATATTCAAACTTATTCCAAAAATAAAATAAAAAAATATACAGGGAAAAGAGTAGGGTCCTTTAGCCATCAATTTCCATGCATTTCTAGTTTAAGGTAGAGATAGAATTTAAGAATAAGATCATGTTGTAATTATCACTGTATGGATAAGCTATAGTGGAGGTTCTCGAGCGGTATGTATTGCAAAACTGTTAGTCATAATAAATAAGTTTCTGTTTTAGAAACTAGTTGCTAAAATAAACCAGTAGATATGTAATTGACATGCTATTGTAAAGGGATAAGGATCGAGTGGGCTTTATCTCTTATTTCTTATAAAGGAAAGAACATGACATCTCTGTGTGTGTGGAGTTGGAGACATTGTGATCTTCAAAAACCTTCCTCTGTGTATCTAAATGTATGTTTCTCTGTTAACTGGTATTTGCATGTGTATTATGTTGCGATTCTTTTCTGCTGAACCTTGTTAATGGTGATTCGGCCTTGTTTTTCCCATTAATACTTGATTTAAGCCTATTGGTGTGGTTTTCCCTTATATAGGCATGCCTGTTGCTCTTACATCCATTTTTGAGTTCCACGGCGGAAACTCTATTTTGCGCAGGAAAACCATGAAAAGACTTACCCTGAACGAAGTTCTGGAGCTGAGATCTTATTAAATCTAGCTCATACCCGTATCAGGTCTGAACTGTTATCACATCACAGTATCACAGTGGAGTGGGAAGGACCTTTGGAATCACCTAAGTCCAAAACTCCAATAGCTCAGACGCAAAATACTATAGAGAAGTGTGGATAGGTTGTGAGGTCGACGAGGCTTATTGGATCACAAGATCTGAGTGGAAGGAGTTTGGCAAGAAGTTTTTGGAATCTCTAATAGTGATTTCCGATAATACTAGATGTTATTGCATCGGGGGAAAGAACATTGGAAGGCCGATAGTTAACCGCAAAGAGTGTTATTTGTGTACAATGCAATTCTTTGAAATCTTCCACCGATAGTGTAACTTTTTGGAATTAACACTATGACCATTTATAACTCGTGATAGTGTTTTTAAAGCACCGATAGTGTATTTCCGTTCCTTTGGAACAAAATCCCGCTAATTGTGTATTTTGCATTTAAAATGCATTTTCCTTAGATTATAGCAATGATAGTGTATTTTTAAAATTCCTCTAGAATCATAGTTCCGATAGAGGAAAATGGGCCTATGGCAGGTGGTCTAACAATAGATGACTGATACACCAGTTGAAGAAGAAGGAGAAATCTAACCAAAGTTTGAAGAAATTATATTAGGTTTTGGTCATTTGTCCATATCACTTGCACCCAGACCACCAAACCCAAACCTAACACCAACACTAGCACCGCCTTCACCAATATCACAACTTTGCTATCTTTAGTTCAGTCATTCAAGACTTTTTGAGTCTCTTGGAATCTAGCAACCTTCTTATAGTTCTACAAGCAGAAGAAAACAACACATAGTAAGGTATTACAATATTTGAAACATTTTATACTACATTTTATTCCCTCATAAAGAAAATTCTCACCAATTTGAGAGTCGATGAGAATAAAGAATTGTTAGTGCCCCATTTCATTTCCAAGTTCTACACATTGGCAATTTCTAGGGCTTTAACAATCATGCCAACATAATAAAAAATGGGAGCAATGGGGGAGAATGGAATTTGAATATCACTGGAGATGTTAGGGTTGTGGTTGTGTCCTCTGGTTCTACGACCATACTAATCATTAGCATTTTTCTTGTTACAAATCCCCTAATGCTTTACATAAGAATGATTTGCAAGAGTTGTAAGAGAATAATCCAAAAGTTATTTTTTTGTGGATTTTTAAATAACCTTCTTTCTTTATGATTCATAAATGATGTAATTCATGTAGAAAATATACCTACATCTTCCTCCAAAACAGGAGTTTGTGCCTATACCCAGAGCTGGGTAAGACTATGTATGTTAACATGTTCTTAAAATAACTTGCTTATATTCATTTTTAAGTAAATCATTTATATTCACCTATACATTGTTGTTTAGATTTGGAAATAATGAATATTTTCATATCATTGGGACCATTTGTGATTGGACCAATGGGTATTAGGCTCGATATTAACCCTAAAATGATACAATAGTTAATGTCAAATCTCAACCTAGAAAAAGGTAGTTCCTTATTGTTAGATCATAAATGGATTTGAATTTTCACTCCATGTTTACATTTGATTAGTTAAGGTAGTATTCTGATTGGAAATGAATTGGATGATTTAGGAAAGTAGAAAAAAATAAGGGCTATTTCTGGTAAGAGGATAGTTAGGTATGTGAAACCTACCCGCTAAATAAATTTATTTTGTGCATGCAACTATCTTGACCAACAGGATCACACCAAAGTGGTAATCTTGTGAAGTCTGCAACATGTCAAAACTGATGATTTCTTGGAAAATATATCTTTTGTAGAAATTGAATTCAAGCAATGAGATGGATTGTACCATTTCAACTTCAAGTTAGTGGTATATGTATACCATTGTTCATATTCATAGCATTGTCCATAAGGATTGATTTATCGAAGTTATATGAGAATAACCCAAAATAAATGAATTTTTAAAACTCCTCTATTTTCACTTATAATCTATGTAATTCATGAATATTAGACAAACTCCTCCATTTTTCACTCATAATTCATGTAATTCATGAAGAAAAGTGACCTACCTCTTCCTCCACCAATTTTTTTTTATATGAGGAGCTAGATAAGCCTATGTTTTGATTTTGTCAATTCAACATTGTATATTATGACTGGATATGTATTGACATGTTCTTAAGATTTGTTTATATTCAATTGTTTGATACGTAGTAATATGCTTTTGAGGTACCTTATTTTTGTTTATATTGAGTTATATGTTCTTCTTTTAATTTGGAAATGATGAATATTGAGTTATATTTCCATTTATGACTACTCTAATGGAATTTGCCTTAAGTGATGGCACCATCAAATCTAAGCAATACAATAATCAATACCAATAGTGAACCTCGACTAAGCTATATTTTTTGTTAGATTGTAAATAATTTGGAGTTTGAAAAAATAAGGCCTATTTCTAGTAAAGGGATAGTTAGGTATGTGAAACCTTCCCAATAAATAAATTTCTTTTGTGCATGAAACTATCTTCACCATCAGGATCACACCAAAGAGGTAATCATCTTGTGAAGTCTCTAATATGTCCAAACTGATGATTTCTTAGAAAAAGAGCCTTTTTGAGGAATTGAATCCCAATGATAAAATTGATTGTACCATTTTTAACTTCAAGTTAGTGTTATATGTATACCATTGATCATACTCATAGCATTTTCCATAAATAATAATTTGCCAAAGTTATATGGGAGTAACCCTAAATATGTGCTTTCAGTGAATCTTCAAACAACCTCCTCCATTTGTCACTTAGAATTCATGTAATTATTCAATTAGGTATTTTATGACTTTATATGTACTGACATCTTCTTAATATTTTTTTTTTTTTATATTGAACTATATGATATACAGTGATATGTTTTTAAAGTAACTTATTTTGTTTCTCTTGAGTTAAATGTTGTTCTTTTAATTTGTAAATGATAAATTTATTTTAGACAGTTCGGTACATTTGTTATTGTTCCAATTGAAATTGCCTCCAAGTGATGACACCATCAAAGCTAAATGATCCAATAATCAAACTCAACCTCAACTATGGTGTATTTTTTATGATGCAATAATCAATCTTGATACTCAACCTCAACTAAGGTATATTTTTTAGTTAGATTGTAAATAGAAAGGAGCTTTTGGTATTTGTTTTGTTAGATCGACAATAGATTAGGGTTCTTGCTTCACATTTACATTTGATTGGTTGAGGTAACATAAGAGCTTTTTTTTCTGGGAAGAGAATATTTGTGTATCTAAAACCTTCATGATAACTAAATTTATGTTGTGCATACAACTATCTTCCACATGACAATCACACCAAAGAGATAAGGATTTAGTCACCCAAATTGATCATGTCCTAATAAAAGAAGATTTGATGACCTAACAGTCACTAAAAATTCAAGCATTTTTATTGATAATATAAAAGTTCATTTGTCAAATTAATTGATCTAATTAATTTCAATTATTATTTAGGAATACAAATTTTTAAAAAAATATACTATAACAATTCTTCAAACAAAGTATGAAAATAAGTGGTTGAAAAATTCTAACTCAAGTAATTATTACCTTATATTTGTTCCCTTAAAACGCAATGTAAATATAAATAATAATGATGAAATGATTGAATTTAACATTATACTTAAAAAATTTTGAAACTTGGATTACTAATTCATAAATCAGGAACTTATCGCCCACTTTCTTCACAAACACAAATAATGTGGATATAACTTCTAATCTCTTTTCTTAGTTTTTAAGACATATTTCAATATTCAAAATGACATATTATTGTGTGTAACCCATGCACAAATAATCAACTACAAATGTATTAGTTGACTATTTTTTAGTAGGCTCATGGATTGTAACACTTGTCACTATACTATATGGATTTTTTCCCTTTTTATTGAACTATCACTTAAAGTATTACAGAATGTTATCTTAAGCTCTTGCATTTATTTAACTGTAATGTCCATTCATATTATTGAAAAGATTTAACTTGATTGGAAAGGGTTATTAGAGTGTTTATTTATGGTTTTCTGATGAAACTACATGAGTCATTGGCTTGCCCCACCAAGCACTTGCTCGAAAAATGTGGCAATTACACCACCTAGATAACATATTCTAATGTGGTGCTACCACTTGAGCTTCAGCTTTAATGCTGACAACTTGGCCTGCTGCTAGAGGGCCAAGGAATTAATGGAAATGTTTTTTCCACTACAAGATCTATGGTGGATGGATCTGATGGTTCCAACACTTCTTCTTAATGCTAAGAATCTCCTTCGTCTGTCAAACTCGCTCATTTCTCATTTGGGTGTGGTATTTCCCAAGTATTATGGCTCTGCAACTCTGTCAAGGTTGGTAGGGAACACTATGGTGGTTTTGCAAATATTTTCAGAGTTGATAGGGGGCACCATGTCGGAACCATACCTCCATGTTTCATTGTCCTCGGGCAAACTCTCAAGTAAGATTGTAAGGGTTTCTACTATAATCTAAACTGTAATTAATTTCCTCACTCAGACTGAAAATTACTGAAGGTTACTTATGTTGTAGGTGTGCTCTTCGAGTGCTAACTCATTCCTCCAGCTGAGTCAAAAGGCATGAGGAAGGTCTCTTCTTCAAGGTAAGGGCTTCAAGTTTGCACTGACAATTCCTTTGTTTCCTTTTTTGTTTTTCCTGTAGAGAGGGTTAACTATCTCATGGTGACTACAAGTATTCAGCTCTCCCTCACCTGGGGTGGCTCTTTCTTAGGTAAGAAGGAAACTTAAGAAATTTTTGGTCCTATATCTAGTTAAAAAATTGTTCACGAAATCCAAGGTTTAATCCTCTGGTTTGCCATTGCAGGTAAACCCTCTTTCCAATGTCTTTCATGAAGCGTAGCTATGGCAAGAACCCTAAAAATGTACTCATCTTCTATGTCTTTAGGTTGGTGTGGCATGAAACCTTCCGATGACATTGAATAAGGGAATTTAATTTTTTTGTTTTGTCTACCGTTGATAGTAGTAAAGGGTTTTGATAATTTACCGATGAGAGGTTTTGTTGGCTTTAAGTCCAACTCGGCCAAAACATTGCTGCGTAAATATTTTTTAGCTTCCCTTAAGTGGGTTGCCTTGATGCACAGCTTGGCTATTTTCTTTTTTGATTGTTTATGGTTGCTCAGCTAGGGTGCGCGATATCCTCACTTCCTTCCTTCTGGATTGGAGGAAGATCTGAAATGGAACATAATCGCTCTATCATGATTATATATGTATTCAACATTTTGATTGATGATTAAATGGAATAAAAGTATTATAGCTTTGGACTGATTGTCGCCCTTCATTTGTTGAAAGGATTCCAATGCTGTTTAATTCTAGCGATAAGGTTCCATCCAATTTATGCATTACATTAATATGATTTATGGTTCTATTCTCATATAGTTATTATTTCTTGTGATTCTTAAACTTATTTCTATTTCTATAATCTCAAATTTTCTATGAGAAGGAATTACCTTATAGGAATTTTGAGATTCTTTTCTCTATCATTGCTTGAGACAGCAGTGTGTTGTTTATATTATGTTCCTACAAATAAACAGTTAAGGTTTAGAATGAAATTAACAGTATCAATATTTTTTAGTCATCTGTTTAATAGATTGTATCATTATGTTACCTAAACCAAGGGAAAATAATCCTAAAAAAATATAGAATATAATTACTACCTTTCCATTCTTTGTACAACAGAATATACTTAAATATTTAGCTATAACAATTATTTTCTATTCCTGGTTGAAGATAATGCCTTTCTAGGAATTAAATAATAAGCCCAGAGTTGGTCACTTATACCTTTATGATTGTTTTAGAGATGTATAAATACTTTTTACTTTTCTGGAATGCCTCACCGCCTAGCCATGGACCTGGAAATTATGGCCAGCATCCCCATCCAGGCACTTCCTGATCCTGATAGTTACTAGGCATACACAACCTGGTATGTTGGCCTTAAGGACTATTTTCTTCCCTCAAGTCACATACTAGTTCGACTGTTAGCCATAGTTTTGTTTGCCACTTGTTAATTGCTCCAAGCTCAAGGAAAAATCTTGCTCATCCTCTCCTGCTTTCTGTCTGTCCCCCTTTCCCCATTATTTTCCCTCTTTTGGTGAGGAAAGGTGGCAACTGTTTCTAAATTTCCAAGGAGTTATGTAACTATTTTCATTCAGTTTTCTTAACAAATTGTTTAAATTCTTTAAATTAAAATATCATAATTTTCTAGCTTTTCTAGCCTTAACTCTTTAACAAACTACATTAAGAAACATAACATTTTTTGAAGTATTGCATAAAACTTGGTAATAAAAATTAATTTTGTGCAATAGATGGTATTACAACTTTCCCCCCTTATGAGGAACACCAACTCTAATGTTCTTTTAAGAAGATAATGTTGGATAGTATTTCTCCATGGTCTCCTCTTCTTCCCAAGTAACCTGTTTCAGGCCAAAGTGCTTCCATTGTAGTTTAGCCTGCGTGATGGCTCACTTCTGCAAGGTGGTTTCTCCTTGATTGAGAATATGAAGAGGTTATGCAAGAAATTGTCCCTCTTGTTTGACTTGTATATTTTGCTAGTTAATTATATGTTGAGCGTTGTATACATATTGTTTTAGCAAAGAGACATGTAAGACATTGTGGACTCAGATGTGGCTAGGGAGTGCTAATTTGTATGCCACTAGTCCAATTCATTCCAGTATTTGGAATAGTCCACATTACTGGCATGGTAGCTTGGTGCAACCCTTCCATTGTGAAATGCTTCTCTAAGGTTTAAATTTCATGTACACATGATCCCCCGACTAAAATTCTTTATGAGTCATTTTTTTATCTTCATAAAGTTTTTGCCTATCCTAAGTGACTTTTAAGTTCTGGCGGACCTTTTTCACCATGGCCTCCATTTCAGCTGACATATCAGGACCCAATCCTAACTTATTAACCAGGCTATTCCAATCTATGGGTACTCGACACTTTCTTCCATACAACACCTCAAAAGGGCTCATGCCTAATGATTTGTGATGGCCATTATTATAGGCGAACTCTACCATATGAAACTAGTCCTCCCACTTGTGCGGTTGTGGCATTACGAACATCCTAACATGTCTTCTAGGACTTGATTCACTTGTTTTGTCTGGCCATCCATCTGTGGATGGTAGGTAGTACTGAATTGAATCTGAGTACCTAACCAAACAAAGAGGGTTCTCCAAAATGTGGATGTAAATTCTGCATCTCTCTCGAAAATTACTACCTTGGGTATCCCGTGTCATCGGAGAATTTCCCTCATTAATATATCTACAAATTGTATAGCCTTATAGGTGCCTTTTACAGGTATGAAATGGGTAGTTTTGATTAGCTTATCCACTACCATCATAATTGATTCATGCTGCTTCGTAGTGCAGGGTAGTCCTATGATGAAATCTAGAGTGATCGTCTCCCATTTCCACTCGAGAATGGATAACGATTGTAATAGACCAGTAGGATGTTGATGCTCTACCTTCACCAACTCACACTCTAAACACTTTGATAAGTATTCCAAAACATGTTTCCTGAAACCTAGCCATAAATAATTTTTCCTGATGGTTGAAAAAAGTTTTTTCTTTCTTGGGTGAGTGGTGTAAGGCTTCCTATGATATTCATCCATTAACAATTGTTTGACATAATTTTGGTTGGGAACATAAACCTGTTTCTGAATGTTAACAATTTTTCATAGTTTATAACATAATCAGATTGTTCGCCCTCTTTCGATCCTTTGATGCTTGCTGCCAAAATAATGCATATTCTGGGCCTTTGGGGGATCTTTCCTGATGATTTCAAGAAGGTTAGATTTTATTTGACTAAATTGTATTTGATAGACACAATGCATTTTCCTGCTCAATGCGTCAGCCATTCAATTCTCTTTTCCTTTAAGGTGCTTCATTTCGAAGTCAAATTCGCTCAGGAATGTAGTCCGCCTAACCTATCGAGCATTTAAACTAGACTCGTAAAGGAAATTTGTTAGGCTGCATGATCAATTAATAACATAAATTTATTTCCTAGGAGGTAGTGCTGCCACATTTTAAGTGTGTGAACTACTATGGTTAACTCCAGATCATATGCAGAGTATCACTGCTCATAGTCCTTCAGTTTCCACGATTCATAGGCTATGACTTTTCCTTCTTGTGTTAATACCCCACCGACACCCTCCTTAATTGCATCTATGCATACCACAAATGATTTTTCCAGATCTACTATCTTTATCATGGTGTAGTGGTAAGTAATTTCTTTAACTGCTCAAAACTTCGTTAACAATCCATTGTCGAGTGAAAAGCATACCCCTTTTTCTATAACAAGGTCATAGGAAAAGCTATTTTCGAAAAGCCTTTAATGAATTGATGGTAATAACTTGCCAGGCCCAAAAGGATCTAATGTCAGCAACATTCAAAGTTTTCCATTCCATTATATTTTTCATGTTTTCTATATCTACTTCCATTCCCTCAACTGATATAACATGGTAGAAGTACTGAATATAGTCTTTGTAAAAAATTCACTTGCTTTACTTAGCATACAATCGATTGTCTGACAAAATATGGAAGAGTATTCTCAAGTGATTCTCATGATCCTCCTCATTTTTTGAATAAATTAATATATCATCAATAAAAATCAGTACACATTTATCTAGAAAAGGCTAAGAAATTCCATGCATAGGCACATGAAAGTGGTTGGGGTACTGGTATGGCCAAAAGGCAGTACTATGAACTCGTAATTACTGTAACGAGTTCGGAATGTAGTTTTACAAATGTCTTCATCCTTTATTCTTATATGGTGGTAACCAGACCTTAGATCAATTTTTGAGAATACGCTACCCCCTGCACTTGATCAAATAAATCATCAATACGAGGTAAAGATTACTTCTTTTTTACGATCAGTTTATTTAGCTTACGATAGTTGATGCATAGCCTTAAGGTCCCATCCTTCTTTTGAACAAACAACACAGGGGATCCCCAAGGAGATACACTAGGGTGAATGTACCCTTTATCTAAAAGTTCCTGAAGCTGCATTTTGAGTTCTATTAACTCCAGAGTGTTCATGCGATAGGGAGCTTTCGAAACAGAAGCTGCTCCAGGTATTAGTTCAATGGTAAAATCAATATCATGTCTAGGTGGCATTCCAGGGATGGATTTAGGAAACACATCCACAAAATCCTGATTTACAGGAATATTCTCCACTGAAGTCATATTATTTTTGTCATTAGAGTATCAAACTTGGACAACATAAATCTGCCAGCCCTTTCTAATGCATCTTCCTAGCTAGTTAGTAGTAATAGGACACAATTTAATTTTTTTCTTGATTCCTTGAACTTCCTTTCTTTGCCCCAACTCTGTGAGGTAGCTTAAATATTTCTTTTTACAATCCACTGGGGACCAACACCCTTCCAACTAGTCCATCCCTATTAGTACATCGTATGAACCTAAGGGAAGTATATTTATATCAACATGGATGGGCTGTCCTGAAACTGTTATATGGCAATTTTCTATTTTCATAGATACCTTTCTCTTAGTTCCTGTGGCTAGCTGAACTAGCCAAGATTTCTTAAATTTGTGTCTTAGCAGCTAACATTTCTCTGCCACTTTGGGACTAATGTAACTTAGGGTAGCACCTAGAGAAAATAAAACAGAAACAAGTTGATCATCAATCATACCTTCCCACTCGATCATGGTGGGCTAGTATTGTTCTTCATGATCATCCAAAACATCATTAATTATGGGCATACTTCTTGCTATATCTCCAACTGTGGAGGTTTCTTGCATATTTAAAAGTTTCTATGTTTGAGCTTTGTGTAGTAAGTTCTTGTAATAATGAGATTCCCCACATCCTCAGTGTTGTAGAGATTGTTTTGGCAATTGATTAGTGGCAAGTTTACTAATTCCCTTTGTCTTTATATTTTCGGTGTATGCTGGGACCTTGTGTGCATTTCTGGTAATCTTCACAAAAGTTCTTTGCTGATTACTCCTTCCATTTACATTCCGTTGTCTGTTTGGGGGTAAAGTCTTCATTCTTCTAATTGAAGCTGCGTTGGGCACTTCAATTTTCTATTTCATTTGTTGATAATAGATATGAGCTTTTCGTACAACATCATCCATTCTTCTAGGATAGTCAAATTCTAACTTTTCCTTCATAAAATTGGATAGACTGCTAATAAACCGCTAAATTTAAGATTTTTCCTCTGACATGTATGAGACATATCGTAACAGGGAAATGAATTGCTTCACATATTCATCCATGTTCAAGGTCCCAACCCTTAGCTCATGGAACTCCTTTTATTTTTCATCATAGTAACGTTCAGTCAAATATTTGTCCTTAAAATGTTTTTGGAATTATTGCCATGTCACTTGTTCTTCATCAATATTTCTCATAGTTTTAATTTCTTCCCACCAGAGCATGGCCTTTCCCCTTAATTGGTAAACTTTCAATCATGCTTTAAGTTTGTCCGTATATTCATAAATCTAAAAATATTTACCCATGTCAATCAACCATGCTTCAACGGCCTCTTGAGATTCTCTTTTGAAAAGTGATGGTTTATTTTTTTGAACTCACCCTGTAATTCCATCTTTTGTATTTTTGTCTTTATTTGGTCAGAAACATTATCTGAATACCACACTTAATCATCCTTATGTCCCTCTGCTAATTCTGCATTTTCCTCACCATGGTGGACTATTGGGGACTTCTATCTATCCTCTGTATTAGGGTCTGGTCCTCGTTAATTCTGCCGATCAGAAAAACTTTTGAGAATGTTTTCCTTCTCTTGCCTCAATCGTTCATTATCTTTCCTCAAATTCATCATTCCAGTATATGACTGTTAGATAGTTTTAAGTAGGGTGGCATTGGCTTGCCAGGGTTATTCTCCGAGCTGTATCCATATATCTGGATTGGCCTCAACGTAAGGCATTTCTAGCTGGTTTGATAATCTAGGAATCCTCTGCATTTCTGTTCGTTGGTTTTGACTTCTACCTCTATGTTCACATTTTCATAGATATAACTATTTTGTAATTTAATTAAATGTGTAATATCTGTCTCATAAGTCTCAATGTCCAAGCATGGGCTCTGATACCATTTTTAACACTCATCGTTGTACTATATCATTTTTTTATTTTTTATTGAACTGTAACTTAAAGTATTACCAAATATTATCCTAATCTCTTGCATTTATTTAACCGTAATGTCCATGCATATACTTGAAAAGATTCAGCTTGATTGGAAAGGGTTATTAAAGTGTTAATTTATGGTTGTCTGGTGAAACTAAATGAGTCATTGGATCTGCCTCACCAGCCGCTTTCTCGAAAACCATGGAAATTACACCACCTGGATAACATATTATGATGTCGCACTGCCACTTTAGGTTCAGATTTAATTCTAACATCCCGACCTACTGCGAGAGGTCTAGCGAATTAATGGAAAGGTTTTTCCACCCTAAGATCCATGGCGGATGGATCCGAAGATTGCAACACTTCTTGCTAAACCTAAGCATCTCCTCCATCTGTAAAAATCTCTGATTTCTCATTTGGGTGCAGAATTTCCCGATTATTGTGGCTCTGTAACTCTATGAAGGCCGGTAGGGAATACTATGGAAGTTCTGTGAATATTTTTAGGGTTGATATGTGGCACCATGCCAGCACTAGACCTCCATGCTTTGTCGTCCTCAGGAGAGCTCTTAAGTAACATTGTAAGGGTTTCTGCTATACTCTGAACTTAGATTGATTTCCTCACTTAGAAGGAAAACTACTGAAGGTTACTTATGTTGTAGGTGTGCTCTTCGAGTGCTACCTCATTCCTCCAGCCAAATCGTAAAGCACGAGGAAGGTCTTTCCTCTGAGGCAAGTGCTTCAGGTTTTCACTAAGAAATCCTTTGTTTCCTTTTTTGTTTTTATTTTAGAGAGGGTTAAATATCTCATGGTGACTATAGGTCTTCGACTCTCCCTCACCTAAGGCGACTCTTTCTCAGGTAAGAAGGAAACTTAAAATGTTTTTGGTCTCATATCTGGTTAAAAAATTATTCCTGAAATCCAAGGTTTAATCCTCTGGTTTACCCTTGTAGGTAAACCATTTTTCGAGTGTATTTCTTGAAGCATAACTGTGGAAGGCACCCTAACAACATACTCATCTTCTTTGTCTTCAGGTTGTTCTTCCATGAAATCCCTAGATGGCATTGAAAAAGGGAATTTACTTCATTTGTTTTGTCTACTGTTGAGATTATTTAAGGGTTTTTATAATTTAGCGGATGAGAGGATTTGCTAGCTTGAAGTCCATCTCGCCAAAATCTTCGTTGCATAAACAGTTTTTAGCTTCCCTTAAGAGGCTTGCCTTGATACAAAGATTGGCTATTTTCTTTTCTGGTTGTTTATGGGTTCTCAACCTGGCTACGCGATATCCTCACTATGTATTTATATTTATGACTTGAATGGTTTATAAATTATAATGTTGTATTCAAGATATTGTTTCTCTATTTATTTGAAGTTTATTGTATCAATGGTTTCATGTAATCTCTGCTGATACGAGGTCATTTGGCTTTCAGTCCTTCCTTCTAGATTGGACAGAGATCCAAAACGGACCATAACTGCTATGCCATGATTATATATGTATTCAACATTTTGATTGAAGATTAAATGGAAGAAAAGTTCGATGGATTTGGACTAATTGTCACCCTTCGTATGTTCAAAAGATTCCAAAGTTCTTTAATTGTAGTGATAAGATTCCATCTGATTTATTCATTACATTAATATGATTTAGGGTTCTATTCTTAGATAGTTGTTGTTTCTTGTGATTCTTAAACTTATTTCTATTGCTATAATGTCAAATTTTCTATGAGAAGGAATTATCTTGCAGAAATTTTTACAATGATTTTATGTTCCTGCTTGAAAATATTGCCTTACTAGGAATTAAAAAATAAGCCCAAAGTTGGTCACTTATCCATTTATGATTATTTTAGAGTTGTATAAATACTTTTTATTTTTCTAGAAGGTCTCACCACCCAACCATGGACCTGGTAGTTACATCCAGCATCCCCCTCCAAGCACTTTGTGCTCCTGATAGTTACTAGGTGTACACAATTTGGTATCTTGGGCTTTAGGACTATTGTCCATCCTCAAGTCATATACCAGTTTAACTATTAGCCATAGCTTTGTTTCCCACAGGTTACTTGTGCCTAGCTGAAGTAAAAATCCCAGCAACCTCTCCTGCCTTCTATTTGTCCCTCTTTCCCCAATATTTTCCCTCTTTTGGGGAGGAAAGGTGGGAGTTGTTTCTAACTGTCTAAGGAGTTATGTAACTGTTTTCATTAAGTTTTATAACAAACTGTTTAAATTCTTTAAATAAAAATATCATAATATTCTAGCTTTTCCAGTCTGTAAATAAATGTTTTTGCAAAAGAGGGTGTTATATGGATACGGTAAGTTTATTGCTAGAAGGATTAATTATTTGGTTCACTTAGGTAACTTTGACTTCAAATTCTCGTCACTATTCCCTAGTTGGCATGAAAGGATGGTATTTTTTTAATTCTTTATAGAACTTGAAAATATGGTATTGTTGGTAGGGTAAAATCATGTTAATGTGTCTCATTATATGGAAAAAGCAAAAAAGTACTCAAATGAAAAAAGATAAAAAAGATAATATAGAAATATCAATTAAATGAGTTGAGTTTCATACTTGTTAATTATAAAAAAATAAATGCTAAATTTGTAACAAAGCTAACTCACAATAAATTTTGGTAAAAGCTATAGTGAACCTATTTAATGGGTTTAAAAAATATAAATAATGTTATAAAAAGTAAATACTAAATTTACAAATAAGTCAACTGATAGTAAATATTGGTAAAAACTATGGTTAATCACTCACAAAATATAAATAACTTTATGTAAAGTTAAATGAAATGCTAAAACTCTTTAAAAATATATATAAAAATAGAAGTAGAATTTCTAATCAATAATTTTAATATATTATATTTTGAAATAATTAAAATCGTTATTATAATATAATTAAAAATTTTATTATAAAAAATATAAAATATATTTTAAAAAATTTTTTTCAAAAAATAATTTTAACATTTCGTTATATGTTATTTTCAAATTTCTATTAAAAAATATTGATTTTATAAACTTGAAAGGGTAGTTTCTTGGGTTGTGGTTATATATACGAAAAGATGATCCTTTTTACTAGTATTTTAATAATAATTAAAAAATATGCTTACTTTTTATTTTTAAATTTGTTTAGCAATCTTTAGAATGTTTACAACACATCTCTTAAAGAAATTAGAATTAAAAAACATAAATCAATCGAGAAATGGGGGGTCTCAGTTTTGTAGGTACTTCAAAATTTATGTAAAATATTAATGATATCTTTTAAAGAAAATGAATACATTAGATCAAAATATATATTAAATTTTAGAAAAAACATGACA